>CATIWQ010032159.1:0-15068 GCA_949673415.1 Euphorbia schlechtendalii
CTCAAGGAGTTTGTTCAGTCAATGAACAAGACTATGAAGAAGTTGCTTATGAAGTTGGAGGGTATAGTGGTCCATGGGAAATTACTTCGTCCTCAACTAAGTCGACTAATAGTACTTCACTACCATTGATGTCTGGTAACATTTTGTGATGCTTGCAGGTGTGGCTTAATTGACAGCATATTTTGTTGCTTTCATGTGGCAATAAGTATATTTATTTGTTGAATGTTGTTGTAAGTTGTTTTATTAATTTTGTAAGTAAATGATTGCATGTTTTCATTTCCTGCATGTCAGTTCTTGCGTCCTACAACTAATTCCTCTCCTAAAAAAAGTAACAAAGTAAATAAAATAAATCGAGTATTCGTTCCAATGAGGACTAAGGAGAAAAGGATGAACTCAACTTAATATTAGGATTTAAGTATAAACAATACACCACAACATGCATCCATGTGTTAGACTAAAACATTAAGAACATGAGCAAGTTGTTAGAAGTCTTAAAAGACTACAATTTTCAAAATTAATATTAAACAAGAATTCACAAAGCAAAGCATTTATTAGCAATAATTTTACAAAGTTTTTTCTCATAATTATGTTGAATTATCTGGGGTGGTGGTCATCAAAGCCTAGTGGTTCATAAATATGAATATTAATTTTACGTAAACTGAAAAAGTAAGCAAACAACTGATCTCCAATTGCAGGTTTCTGTATAGTACCATCAATAAACTCCATTTTATTCTTTGATGTTAAGGTCATTTTCATAATCCTTGCCCATGGGTGATAATTATGTTGGATTCTTATTCAAAATCAGTCAAAATATTTTGATATTATTTTATTTGTTAGGATAAATTTGTTATATTTAAATTCAAAGTATTATCTTTTATTATTTAATTGCTAATTATCCTTTAGATTGATTGTAAGCCTATAAATAGGCATCAATATCAATCTAATTGAAGTGCCTTTGAGTCATAAAGGATACTACATTTGCAGTATTCCTTCATCAAAATCCAAATTTCATTTCTCCCTCTAAATAAAGCCAACAGTGGTATCAGAGCTATATTCTTGAAGGGACTTGTGAGTGTGCTCCATTAAAGATGGAAGGTTTTATTTCTAAATGGTGAGAAGGGCATCATTCAAATTGGAGAGAAGGGCTCCAATAATCAAAAGTTGATGAGAAGGGCATCAACGTATTGAATGGTGAGAAGGACATCATTCAAATTGAAAAGAAGGGCTCCAATAATCAAAAGTTGATGAGAAGGGCATCAACGTATTGAATGGTGAGAAGGGCATCATTCAAATTGGAGAGAAGGGTTCCAAAAGTTCAAATAAAAGTGCATTATTCAACAAATGGAAAGAAGTTCTTCATCAAATTTTCAATAATTAATTTTTACGGATTTTGAATCAAGAGGGAGTGTTGGATTCTTATTCAAAATCAGTCAAAATATTTTGATATTATTTTATTTGTTATGATAGATTTGTTATATTTAAATTCAAAGTATTATCTTTTATTATTTAATTGCTAATTATCCTTTAGATTGATTGTAAGCCTATAAATAGGCATCAATATCAATATAATTGAAGTGCCTTTGAGTCACAAAGGATACTGCATTTGCAGTGTTCCTTCATCAAAATCCAAATTTCATTTCTCCCTCTAAATAAAGCCAACAAATTAGATCTATCCAAAAGAAGTGTTACAAGAACCAAGGAAGGATTTTCTCCGGGGTGTACATAGAACTGACTATTCTCATCCTCTCGCGTTTGATTTCTTCCAACCATCAAAACGCATAATAAAAATTTTACATGTTGTAATTTCATGTTTTTTATGTCATTTTATATCTTCATCGGTTTATTGATTAAGACTTTATCTTCATCGATCCGTTTCTTTTCCTTCTCTTGATGACTTTGTCATTTCATTTCATTTATTAAAATTCAGTTTATGAATTCAGCAGAAAGTTTAGTTAGAATTTAAATATAAAAAGACATTTTAGTATAATCTTATACACCACAACATGCATCCATGTGTTAGGCCAGTAAAACATTACATATATGATAAGATGTAAGGAATAAAAAAATATGAGCAAGTGGACCATTCTAATGGTATTGGTCCCCTCTTTAATTCTCTCTACATCATCAGCAAATCACATGCATTTCAATGTTCGAAAAATGGCCAAATTTTTACTTATTTCCCTACAGGTTTATGTGTTTTACAGCGGCATGTAAGATATGTTTTAAATGTTATTGTGAGAAAATAGGTAGCATGGAAATGTTTATGGTATTCAAAACCAAAATAGCCACCGAAAAAACTAAACAGATCATGATTTCAAAGTGAACGGAAATTTGAAAATGTTAATGTCGAATGTTTTACATTGGTGGGAAGAGGTTATTTATTTATATATAAAAAGAAATAGGGGTCTGAAGTTCTGGAAAATCATTTTAGTTTCCAGTCTTAGTTCATCTGAGTTGTTGTTTTGGTAGGTATTAGATTACATATCAGTTTTGACTAATTGTTCTTACTAGTGCATGTATAGAATTTGTATGTATATTATTTCTTTAACATGCAACCTACTGTGTTGAAAAATGTGCTTAGCTGCATTAACACTACAAGAAATTTGATAATAGGTGACAGTAGTTTTGTTGTCACGAAATTTGTTGTAACAAAAAGTGTATTATTAGTTACAAGAAAAATTGTCTCAAAAATTAATTTTGTGATTTTTTGTGAGATTTGTCACATATAATAAGTGTTTTTGTGACTACGTTTTATGCTTGTAGCTAATACTTTTTTGTTACAACTTGGGTTGTAACCTATATTTTATAATATGTTACAACAAATTTTTTACTGTCAGAAATATTGTTTGTGTGACAACATAAAAAGTTGTAGCAAACAATTTATTTATTTTGTGACAAAAAAACTTTTACTTGAAACAAATATTTTTATGACACTTTTTTATACTTGTAACTAACATTCTTTTGGGTAAATTTCAATAAAGTACCATGTGGTTTTGGCCATTTTCTAAAGCGGACTTGTGATATTTTGTGTCTCAAAACGGGACCTGAGGTTTTCGACTGTTACCAAAATAGGGAAATTTTTTTGACACAGTTAATTTTTTATGACATGGCAAGGGTATTTTGGAATCCCTTCAGTTTCCATCACTTTCCCAAAAAATCAATGAGAAATCTCTAAGAAAACTCATTAAGAACAATAAGAAAAAAAAAAGAAAAAGAGAAGCCAACTCCATCAACATGGCCATGTGGATGTTGTACCAACAAAGGGACTTGTTGTCGAACACCATTCTCCATCTGACTATGCTATCCAATTTGTGTCGTCATCTCCTATGCAATATTCAAATATTGACCAACATTTTTATTGAACCTAGGCCGATTTCGCCATCTGAAGCACTGGTCGAGGTTGGGAATAAACAAGCTGCCAAATATGCTTGTTCCTAGCCATGCTGCAAGAAACTTACACTTTTGTTTCAGAGCCAACTTTCAAAGATATTCACAATGGGAACATGTGAAGGGATGACAAATTCCCTGTCAAATAAAGCCCAAACTTGACGTGCAAAGGGAAATTCAAACAAAACATGAGCAACTGAATCCACTTGCAATTAGGGCAAAAACAAGTATCCATCTCATGTCGTTGCATCAAGTTAATACAAACCGGAAGAACATTGATAATAACACGCCATATTGCGAAGCTTCAATGGTAGGTTTAAACACCAGAGTTTATTCCATAAAAACAAAACAACTGGCAAGCTAGATGATCGAATACAAGACAAAGTGCGATAAACGCGTTTTACGAAAAAGAATCCATTAGCCTCATGTGGCCAGAACTGAACATTAATAGTCGGCTGAAAGGGCAATGGAGTTCGAAAGATGAATTGTGCTTCTTGATAATCAAATAAATTATTAATCAGATCATAATTTCAAACAAAGTACGATGTTTAGTTGGATAATGTTTTCAAACTGATGTTGAAAATCATGGGTCATAAGTAACGGCCGCATATGATATGCCACCAGCAAGGATTCGAATTCTCTACTTTTATCACACCACAAAGTAAGAAATAGATAGAAATAAGCCAATAAAAATTATTTCTAATTCTAAAAACACTTTATAAGTATCATCCATTGATTTAAAAATCAACGAACATGGTACATTAAATTTTTTTTACGAAGATTTTCGTTATTTTATAAAATTGTGAAAGTTTTTTTTGAAATTCCCTTATGTGACGTAATTATAACAATAATATCAATCAATACGTTGCAATTGAAGCCTATGCAAAAAAAATCAACTCATAACTTGTTTCTTAATAAGAATAAAATTCAAAAGAAGCAAAATAAAGTTCTAAATAATCTTCAATGACAAATTTATGCTCAATCAAAATTCCATAACTAATATTTGTAGAAAGTATTAAGATTGAATTACAGAACTGATTTGTGAAGAATTCAGTTGATTACATTTGTTCTAATTTCAGTATATTTACAATTGTAAATGAAAGTGCTTTATAAAGCACTTTGTACACTTTGGCTTTACATTCATTACAGCTAATAAAGAGGAAAAAAAATTTGTGGCATGATTAACAGGAAAAGTAGGAGAAAAGTAGGTGGGATATGATGACTATTCTGATCCCAAACCTATTATTCTAACACTCCCCTTCAAGCTGAGTAGTGGGGCTACCAATGCTCAACTTGTGTAGAACTTGAGTGAATATTTTCCCATTTACTACTTTGGTCAGAATATCTTCTAATTGATCTTCGGATCTTACATACGGAAGATTAATCATTCCTGCTTCAATTTTCTCTTTGATGAAATTTCTATCAACTTTCACATGTTTGGTCCGATCATGTTGTACTGGATTTTCTGATATCCGTATGGCTGCTTGGTTGTCACACATTAATTCGCATGGTTTCAATGGTGGAAAACCAATTTCAGTTAGCAATTTTTGTATCCATAGGACCTCTGTAAGTCCACGTGCTATTCCTCTGAATTCTGCTTCTGCACTTGATAGTGACACCACTTTCTGCTTTTTACTCCGCCAAGTAACCAAATTCCCTCCTACTAGAGTAAAGTAGCCTGATGTAGACTTTCGATCCATTGGGTTTCCTGACCAATCTGCATCTGTGAAAGCTCGAATATCCAGATGATTATGGTTTTTGAACAGTACTCCATGCCCATTTGTTCCTTTAAGATACCTTATGATCCTCTGTACAGCCTCCATGTGACTACTTTGCAGTCGATGCATAAATTGACTAACTATTCCCACAGCATAAGAGATATCTGGTCGGGTATGAGATAGATAGATCAATTTACCTACCAACCATTGATACCTTTCCTTATCTGCATCCTCGGATTCTTCCAGTATTTGAAGTCCATGGTTAACCATCATTGGTGTGTTAGCTGGTTTGCATTCCATCATTCCTGTTTCTGCGAGTAAGTCCAAAGTGTACTTCTTTTGGCATATGAAAATACCTTGCTCGGATCTTAGTACTTCAATTCCAAGGAAGTATTTCAACCTCCCAAGGTCCTTCATTTCGAACTCAGAAAAAAGATTTTTCCTTAACCTGTTGATTTCCTCCTTATCGTTTCCGGTAATGATCATGTCATCAACATATATTATCAAGCATGTCGTGAATTTACCCCTTCGTTTCAAAAAAAGTGTGTGATCTGCATTGCTTTGTTTGTACTCATATCTCTTCATGGCTATGGTGAATCTTCCGAACCATGCTCTGGGTGATTGTTTTAGTCCATAGAGGGATTTCTTCAGTCTGCATACTTCTCCCTTGCCAAATCCTTCTTTGAATCCTAGTGGTGCTTCCAGATAGACTTATTCTTCCAAATCTCCATGTAAGAAAGCATTTTTAACATCAAACTGGTGTAGGGGCCATCCTTTAGTTGCTGCTACAGAGAATAGAACTCTGATAGTGTCCATCTTTGCCACAAGTGAAAAAGTTTCAGAGTAGTCAATGCCATATGTTTGAGTGTATCCCTTTGCAACCAACCTTGCTTTGTATCTCTCAATAGATCCATCTGGTTTGTATTTGATAGTGAATACCAGCGACATTCGACTGTTTTCTTTCCCGGTGGTAAGATACGTTTCTCCCAAGTGTGGTTTTTGTTAAGTGCATCCATTTCGTCATGCATTGCCTTTGCCCAATTTTCTAACGCCATTGCTTCTTCAACTGACTTTGGAGTTTCTTCCTCACACAAAGTTACTCGAAAAACCTTTGCTTCATGAGATAAATTCCCTTCTACGATGTTGGCCATTGGATATTTTGATCCTCGCTTTATTAGTTCCGATATTCATCGGTTTGGAGGAATTCCCCTATTTCTTCGTGGTGGTAATTTTTGTGGTTCTTCTGTGCTTGGAAGATCTTCTGTAACTTCCTCTTCCTGATCACTATGATTAGTCAAAGTTACTGAAGTAACAAGACTATTCTCAAGATTTGTTTCTCTTACCTCAGTCATCAGGTCCGGATGATTGGTATTTGTGACATTGAGCTCCATGGGTTATATTATTACTTCAGAAGTGTGTTCATTACCCGAACATTCTTGCTGAATTATTTCACCTTATAATGGAAGCCAATGAAAAAGGTCTATAGGATCATTCTCCCCCTGATTGTTGAGTTGCGTATCATAAAAAAATTCAGTTTCGAGAAAGTCACAATTCATCATGGTATGCATTCATTTAGTTTTGGGATTGTAACACCTGTACCCCTTTTGGTTTATGCCATACCCGACAAAGGCACATTTTTCCATGCAAGGGTCAAGTTTGGTACGTTCGGTTTTTGGAATGTGAACAAAGACTGAGCATCCAAAAATTTATGGCTAGAGGGTCAAAGGAGGTGGTATTTAAAAAAATTTGGTTAGAGTGTCAACAGGAGTTTAAAGGTCTAGTATTTTGGTCGGAAGACGATTAAGGAGATAGACTGATGTGGCAAGAGCTTCAGGCTAGAAAGATTTTGGTACTTTGGATTCAAGTAGAAGGGCTCGAGTCTTTTTTAGCAAATACGGTTTTTCCGTTCGGATACCCCATTTTGTTCTGGTGAATAAGGACAGGTAGTTTGATGGATCAACCCTTTTTCCTTAAAAAATGATTGCACATGTGTATTGATAAACTCTCCCCCATTGTCTGATCTTAAGGTTTGGATGGTTGTGTGAAACTGTGTTTGAATCATAGTATAGAATTGGATAAATTTTTCCGTAACCTCAGATTTGGTTTTTAAGAAATATACCCATGTCATTCTAGTGCAATCATCAATAAATAACAAGAAATATCGAAAATAGATCCCCCGATAATAGGTGAGGGTCCCCAAACATCAGCATGGATAATCATAAAGGGGGAGTTGACTCTTGTACTATTAGCCTTAAACGTTTGTCTATGACTTTTCGTGAGAACACACGTATCACAATGCATGGATTTTTTTTAGGAATAAGTTTAGAAAATAGGATATGTAAGTAACCAGTGGAGGGGTGACCCAATCATCTGTACCATAGCCAGGCTTCTCTATCTACGGACCCATGTGCAAGCATTACGGAGCCTTGTGTAGTTACTTCATCTACATAATACAACCCTTGGCGCTCAGTGCCATGCCCAATAATCTTCCCTGTCCTGATGTCATGCAGTAAACAGAAGGTAGGGTTCATGAGTATAGTACAGTTTAGTTCTTTCGTAACATGACTAATAGATAGTAACTTATGTGACAACACTGGGACATAAAGACAGTTTGACAATTTTAAGGTCGGTGAAAATTCAATTTGTCCTGCTCCTTCGACGTTAATTACGTCGCCATTAGCTGCCATTACGGAATGTTTTAGAGGTTGGGTTTGGTTTGCAATGTCATTTATGTCATAAGTCATAGTATCGGTGGCACCACAATCGAAGATCCATGAAGTGACTTTGGTATTATGGGCTGAATTTGCATGGGCATGATTTTTAGTTGAGGAAAAAATGTCATGGCCCAAAAAATAATTCCAAGTGGGTTTGTACAAATTGGGCTTGGTTGATGGGTTTTTAGGCATAAGTGTTTGGGTAAAAAATGAATTGGGCTTGGTAGATGGGCTAGGGTTAGGCAATTGGGTTGGGGTATAAATTTTGGGTTTTTGGATTTTAGGGTTATCATTCACCCGATTCCCCTTACCTCTCCTCTCCGCCTCTTCTCTTTGCGCCACTCCCCTCCTTTCGGATTCAGTCCCCCTTGCCGCCGTTGTTAAGTTTGCCTTTATTTGGCCAACGCCACCGTTGCTACTGCTGGTAGTGTCTCCGGCGCTGCTCATGGAGACTGTGGATTTGGCAGAGCTCTTCCAAACTGCTGTTGTAATGTTTCCTTCAGATGTTTCGATTTTGCTAGAATTTCTCCAACCCATCGCTGCAACGTTCACCTCTCCCCTTCCAAAGCTGCCGTCGCAGCTGTTGGTGGCGGTTCCGACGCCTATGGTTGCAGTGCTGCCCACGGAGGTGGCGGCATTGCCGGAGTGTTTGTTTCCTTCACTCCACCAATCTGGGTAACCATGGATTTCAAAACACGTTTCCTTTGTGTGTTTGATTCCTCCACAGTGGCTACACTTGAGTTTTGATTTGTCAATTTTAGCCCATTTTCTTCCCAGATTCCTTTTTTGGCTTTGAATTGTGAAGCCTACCGCTGCTTCATTTCCAGTGACCGCTGCCATGCCGCCTCCTATGCCGTGCTGTGATGTTTGTTCTGAGATTTCCAGAACATTGAGTCGCGCTGCTTCCTTGCACACTATCGCATAGGCTGCCTCCGGTGTAGGTAATTTTTCTTGTCTCAAGATTTCCCTTTTTATTTGGTTGAAACTTGAATTAATTCCATTTAGAAACTGGAAAAGCTTCTGTTCCTGTCTGATTTGGTTGTATGTTTCAATGTCTTTTTCGGATGTCATGGGATTTTGCTATCGTTGAATCGAGTTCTCCCCACACCCCCTATAAGTTTATCCAGAATCTTCTAGGCTCCATTTTGTTTCATTGAGTTGTTTTTTGTGTGGAGATTGAAAGTTTCCAGCTTGTCTTTTCCAGCACTGTATGTGACAGCTAGGGTGTTCCATAACGCCATGGCTGTTGGTAATTCCGTGAGATTGGCTGCAATCTATGGCTCTATGTTCTGTATGAGCCAACTGAAAACTATGAGATCATTTTGCTCCCAATGTTCATGGTTTTCAATTTCAGTTCTTGGCTCTTGTTGTCCACTGAGGTGTTTTAGGAGGCTTTTAGATTTTCCCCCTATAGTGACTTTGATCATACGCGCCCAAAGAGCATAATTTTGGCTGTTGAGCTTGATACTGAGGGAAAGTGAATCTGATAGGGTCTGTTTCGGGCCCTGGTTATTGAAAAATAGACCATTTTTCAAGAGGTTTGCAATCTGTAATGTTAGCTCATCATTGCTAACCCCGGTCTGGTTACTGCTGCCATCATAAGACTTGGTAGTGGACTCAGATTGGGGTGGAGTGGTGGTGGATGACATCTTGTTGCCATCTTCGGACTTGGTAGCAAATTTCAATGGGAGGGTTTATGGTAAATGATGAGAATTTAGTTCCAATTTGGTCTGATCGGAATCCGCTCTGATACCATGTAGAAAGTATTACGATTGAATTACAGATGTGATTTGTGAAGAATTCAGTTGATTACATTTGTTCTAATTTCAGTATATTACAATTGTAAATGAAAGTGCTTTATATAGCACTTTGTACACTTTGGCTTTACATTCATTACAGCTAATAAAGAGGAAAAATTTGTGGTATGATTAACGGGAAAAGTAGGAGAAAAGTAGGTGGGATATGATGACTATTTTGATCCCAAACCTATTTTGATCCCAAACCTATTTTTTCTTTGGGATTTTGGTGGAAACAAGTCATACCCAGATGCTTCTTTTTGCTATGGTTACTATCTTTTGAGGCCAAGCCTGATTATTGATTTTATGTTGATATGGCGTGCTCTCATACCTTCGAAGATTCATTTTTCTGGTTGGCTTGTTTTTCATTCGAGACTATCGACGAAATCATTCCTTTTGCAAAGAGGTTGTCATGTGATCACCAATGATTAGTGTACGTTCTACCATCAAATGGAATCGATGGAGCATGTGATTATGTTTTATCAATTCAACCTCTCAACATGGTGAAGCGCTAGTCTACACTAGTTGGGCATCCACCTCGTCTTCTCCTCTACACCACGCAGTTTTCTATACTTGTTTTCGGACACGGTCTGTTGAGTGTTTTTGGTACTTCTCTTTGATTTCACTTAGCGTGGTCTTTGTGGTCCCGTCATAACAACTTTCGTGATTTGGAATCAAATGATGACAGTTTATTTCTAGTCTTCATGGCTGTTGGTTCTTATTTAATTACAAAAACAGATGTGTTAGTTTTACAACTTACAGTTAGACCCTTTGATATTGCTCATGTAACCGAGAAGTAATACTCTCCTTGTGTATCACCACGCTTTATTTCAACATTATTTTTCAGCCTTGCCGATTCTCAAGCTATACTGAGGTGCCAATCTAGTTGGGTTGTCCAAGGCTAGTGAATTAGTTGAGGTCTTTTTTCTTAAAAAAAACCAATATCCAATGGTGGCAGAACAGTTAACGCAATCAGGAAGGAGATGGCATGTATGGGACCATATTATTGTAAATAAAATTAAAGAAATATATAAAAAAAGTTAAAGATAAGCTTTTGTTATTATTTTGTAAATATTAGAGGAAAACAACACAATCTTGATAATTTCTCAAAGAGAAAAACCCCTTTGAGTAAAAGAATTATAAAAAAATGTACATAATTTATACTCTCTTTGTTAAAAAACATTAATTTATATAAATAACAAATTAATTGTGCAACCAAAATCCATAAGATTACTTGAAATTAAAGAGATGGATTTGTAGTGTTTAAAACTCAGATTCTCGCACACAGGTCATGCAAATAACGAACTAATCTAAGTTGCGAAAATTAAACAACACACACAAGATTTATAGTGGTATTCTAGGAAGTTTATTTCTCAGACTAATCCACTGTTGGAGTGAACAATTTTATTAAGCAAAGGGCACTGAAGATCATGGCAAAGATAGCGTACAAATACAAGCCTCAAAGGAAACTCAGCAAAGAATCAACAAAAAAATACAAAGAAACTCAGCTAGCATGTACAAAACACTACAATATCTTAGCAAACTGACTTAAGAAAAGAAAAACAGAACGAAAACACCTCAAACTGAAGTTCTGCTGAAAACTGATATCCTCCACCAAGAAAAACACCAAACGCCTTAAGTCACTGCTCAAAAAAATGCTCCAGAAAGTTTTCCAGTTACCGTAAAGAAGAAATCGCCTCAAAAAAAAATTTAGGGTTTCAAGAGAGAACGGCAGAAGAAGAGAAAACCAAAAGCAAAAAACCTAAAAGCTGAAGACTTAAGCAGAGTTTATATACTCAGCTGAGTTATAGGCTAGGCTTCTTGTGGGCTTCAAACTCACGGGCTTGCAAATGTAAACCTGGGACATAACCCAACATTCTCCACCTATGGCCCTTGGTACCAACTTTTCTTAACAAAACCACTTCAAGCTCCAAAAGGCAATAGAAAAAAATCAACTCAAGTGAGAGGCACTATTTGACTTAGAGTCAAATTGCACCAGTCCCAACTTGTTAAGAGCAACCTGAAATTTATCAACAGCAATAACTTTAGTCAAAAGATTAGCAGGATTCACACTTGTATGAATTTTAATCACATAAATATCACTAGATGAAATAATGTCTCTTATGAAATGAAGTTTAACATCTATATGTTTAGTTCTTTCATGATAGACAACATTTTTGAATAAATGAATTGCAGATTGAGAATCACAGTGAATATTGACAATATTCTATTTAATACCAAGTTCAGACAAGATTCCTTTTAGCCACAAAGCTTCCTTAACAACTTCTGTTAACGAAATATATTCTGCCTCAGTGGTGGACAAAGCTACCACATGTTGCAGACAAGACTTCCAACTTACAAGATTGTGACCAACAGTAAAGCAATACCTAGAAATTGACCATCTTTTATCAATGTCAACAGCATAATCTGAATCACAGTATCCATTGATAATGATGTCACTATTATCAGAAACTTTATACAGCAAATATAGACCTGAATTACCATGTAAATATCTACTTAGCCATTTTACAGCATTCCAGTGATTTTTATTTGGGTTTGACATGTATCTACTAACTAAACTCACTCCATAAGCTATATCAGGTCTTGTACACACCATAGCATACATAAATGAGCCAACTATATTCTGATATGGAACATTTTCCATGAATGCAGCTTCATCTGAGCTCAATTTATCTTTAAACATAGATAATTAGAATTGAGCTCCAATAGGTGTGTTAACAGGTTTAGCACAGTTTAGATCAAAGTTATTTAAGACTTTTTCAATGTAATTACTCTGAGTTAAAACTAAATATCCTTTAACTCTATCCCTAAAGATGTCTATCCCTAAAATTCTTCTAGCAGGTCCTAAATCTTTCATTTCAAACACAGAGTTAAGTTTTTGTTTAAGTTTATCAATTTCAGTTTTACTTTTACATGCTATAAGAATGTCATCAATATAAAGCAGAATGTAAATATATTGATTATTTCCTAATTTGTTAAAGTAAACACAAGAATCAAATTTACTTCTAGTGAAATTGAACTTAAGCATAAACTCATAAAACTTCATATACCACTGCCTAGGGGACTGTTTAAGACCATATAGAGACTTTTTAAGAAGACAAACAAAGTTTTCATGACCTTTAGATACAGTTCCTTCAGGTTGAGTCATATACAATTCATCTTGCAGTTCACCATGCAAGAAGGCAGTTTTAACATCCATTTGTTCTAATTCAAGATTATATGAGGCAACCAAGGATAAAATCAATCTAATAGAAACATTTTTAACAATAGGAGAAAAAATTTCTTGGTAATCTATGCCTTCAATTTGGGAGAAGCCTTTGGCTACCAGCCTGGCTTTGAACCTTTTAGGTTCAACTTCTGGTATAGGAGGTTTCCTCCTAAAAATCCACTTATTACCTATAATTCTTTTTCCTTCGGGTTTAGGGACTAAAACCCAAGTTTTATTTTTATTAAGTGATTCTAGCTCCTCTTTCATAGCTAGAGACCACTTATCCCAATCTTTGCTGTTTTTAGCTTCAGTATAGGATTTGGGATCACTTTGATCAACACATTCAGCATTTAGAATAGAGAACTCAACAAAATCATAATAGTTGCAATCATATATAACATAATCTTTAAATCTAAAAGGAAATCTTGATTCCCTTCTAGGCCTTTGATTTACAGTTTGAGGATTGTTATTTAGCTCATGATTGATTTCATTTTCAGCAGGCAAGTTATTGTCTAAGTGATCAAAATTAGGTTCATTAAATGCATGATCAGTATTAACTTGCTCATTTTCAGTTTCAGGGTTCTCAGTTCTAAAGTCAAGATTAAAGAACTCCACCTCAAAAGGAGTTCTATCATGCTAAATTATGTCTTGATTGTTTAAAGTTTTTGGAAAAACATTTTCATTAAAGAAGACATCTATACTTATGATAACTTTGTTCTCATTTAAGGACCACAACCTGTATCCTTTTACACCACTTGGATAGCCAAGAAATATACATTTCTTGGCTCTAGGATCCAATTTGGATTCAGTGTTGTGAACATATGCAAGATAGCTAAATGTTTTAAGGTTACTATAATCAATAGGTTTATTATACCAAATTTGGTTAGGACATTTTAAACCTAAAGTAGAACTAGGTGATCTATTTACTATGTAGCATGCAGTGGCTGCTACTTCAGCCCAAAATCTATGAGCTAGACCAAATTCAATTAAAAGACACCTTACTTTATTTAAAATGGTCCTATTGTACCTTTCTGCTACTCCATTTTGCTGTGGAGTATAAGTACAAGTTCTATGTCCTACTATACCATGATTATTACAGTATTCATTAAATTGAGTATTTACAAACTCAAGTCCATTATCAGTCCTTAGGACTTTTAGCTTAAGACCAATTTGGTTTTCAACCATGGTCTTACATTTCACAAAGTTATCAAACACATCATTTTTGTTTCTAAAAAAATATATCCAAATTTTTCTTGAGAAATTATCAATGAAAGTAACAAAGTACTGACATTGAGAAAGTGATAAGGGCACAAAGGAAGATCCCCACAGGTCACTATGGACATAGTCTAAAGGTTTACTAGACATGACATTTGAAGGTTTAAAGCTTAGTTTGTGAGCTTTTCCTAAAATACAAGTTTCACAGGTTCTAGATTTAGTTCCTTTAGAAATATCTAGACTAGTGTTGTCGGTAAAGTATATAGACCTTTATCACCTATGTGACCTAATCTTTTATGCCAAAGATCAAATTTATCAGATTTAGTAATGTTATCACAGGTTTCATTAATCACAGTACCTATCAAATGATATAAACCACCCTTCAATTGACCTCTAATCAAGACTTTATTGTTTTTATACACTTCAAGAGCTCCACCTTGAGCCTTGTAGTGAAAACCCCTTTTATCAATGTAACTTAAAGAAATAAGGTTTCTGTTTATATTAGGTACATATTTAACATTACTTAGACTGATTTTCAAATTATTTTCACACAAAATTAACACAGTACCACTTCCAAGTATTTCACAGGTAGAGTCATTACCCATGAGGACTTTTCCCTCATTACTTGGAACAAATTCAGTAAACCAATCTTTCCTAGGTGTAATGTGGAAGGTACAACCTGAATCTAAGATCTAGGTTTTAGAATCTCTCATTTGACTTATTGTTAATGCTTCTACTTCATTATTTTCAACTGTATTATTAACATTAACATCATTTTGAGATTTACCATTATTAGCTTCATTTGCTATCCTAATTCTACAGTATTTTATGGTATAACCCTTTTTACCACAATGATAGCAAACATAAGATTTCTTAGACTTAGATTGATCAAGTGACTGAGTTGAATTGGTACTGGTGTTCTTACTTTGCCCTTGTTTAGACTTAGAATTTTTAAACTTCTTTCCCTTTTTACCTTTAACAAACAAACCTTCACCATTTTGTGATTTAG
>CATIWQ010032182.1:0-25378 GCA_949673415.1 Euphorbia schlechtendalii
TTTAGATCATTTTACTCCCAAGATTTACCTAGTATCTGCATTTGCATAAAAAATAACTACATACCACGTGAAATCTTTTATATGAAGTATAAAAATGACTTAAACTATAGTGTTTAGTGTATAAAATTAATATGATATTAAATGTAATTATACACTTATCAACTCCACACAATTCGGATTTGAACCAATCTAAAAATGTTTTTCACTCTCTCTTACAAACATTTTTCCTGAGTCCCTGACCTGGTGCACTTTTTTTAAACACCCTAGTGGATCGCGCCTCTCATCTTCGCGCTCTTTTGGCCCACCGCTTCGTGTCGTCCGCTCACAAGGGGTGAATGTGAGTCTTGGTTACTTTTTAAGATTTATAAAAATTGTTTGACCAAGTTTTTATATGCTTGCTGAGATGTGCGTACTGAGTTAATATAAAAACTTATAAACTGCTGAGCTTTGTTGGCATAATTTATCTATAATCTCTTGCTGAGTGCTCTACTCAGCTAGGATTGGTTTTTCAAGCAAAATACTTAACAGAGATAGAATGATGAATGAGCTTGATACAGTAAAAGCTAAAGTGAAATATTAGAACTTCAACGCCTGAATTTATCCTGGTTAGGTCCCTAGCCTACATCCAGTTCACGGATACCTTCTCCGATCTTTAATCCACTAGTGTTTGTTCCCTACTAAGGCTGAGCAGGCTTTACAGTGGGTAGACATAGTTTTTACAAAAAATACCATTTTTTCTAATTACCACTCAACTCAGTTTGGGTACCCTTCCCAAATTGACACTCATATTTGAATATGAAAATACAAAATGAATTCAACTTATAAATTGTTGAATCCTTATAATGTTAAATCTAAGTATTTGATTCTCTCTATTACAAACATATTTAACTGCTTGAATTTGGAATTTCTTGAAGCTGGTAGTAATTGCGCAGAGTTTCAGCTCTTAAAGAAATTTGAGCTGATTCACCAAGTTTGAACGTCTCCTTCAGTCTTCTATTTACACTTGAAGTTTTGCGAAGTAGCCATTGCAAACTTTTCTTACTTGCAGTTCTTCAATTTCTCTTCTCTTCATATCTTTTGAACATTCTCGTTGGAGATAGATTCCAAGACATTTAGAAATAGAAATTTGAATGTTGAGGCCTAGTAAAATTCAGTTGACAAAATCTCATTTGTCTTCAAGCAATTCTTGAGAGAGGCGCGAGAGAATGCAACGTGGAATATTCAGATTGGTTAACATTGCTGACGTAGGCAGAGTCACACTGATATACTAAGAAATGGCATATGACGGAGAATTCCTTTTGTCTACTGATAACTTTTATCTTGTGAGGACTACTGGAAATCTTCTTTAATTTCAGTGCTTTTTAACCTGAAAAGCAACTAAAGAATATTATGTTTCTCATAGAAAATGTTAGTAGCACATGTGTCATTTAATTCTCTAAGTGTCAAAGAAAATAGCTTTTAATTAATAAAAGCTAACTCAGCACAGCTAAGTAGATATGCTTCTAATCTACGTAGTACTCAGCATGAACTCAGCTTTTCCTACTCTAAGCTGTAACTTAATTAATTACCTAGTAAACTGAGTTGTTTTCCCTTAAACAAACTCAAGTCAGCTTCATTAATTAAGAGTATACTTAGTACTCAATTAATTTCACTATCCTAGTAAGTTTACTATTTCCAAAACTTTTAAGTATTGTGAGGTACTATTAACTTGGGTTCTACAATTCTCAGTCCTGTAAATTCTCAAATTCCTATTCCTTCTATAGATTCTTCTCCTTAAAACAAAAATTGTAAGTTCTCCTATCTATAACCCTTCCTCTCCTATTCAACTTGGAGATTCTTTCTCTCCTCTCTCTTCCCCTAAAAATATTGAAATCGCTATAATTCATTCTCTTGTAAAATATAAACTTAACCCCACTTCTTCAAATGTACACAATTCTAAACCAAACCTTTCTTCACAACCATCCACTACCCCTGTAATCCCTCTAACTAGCGAATTTCCTAACGCTAAGAACTCCTCTCAGCATGAAAAAGCAGATGAGGAAGGTGCTATGGTAAATTTTATAGCCAATAAAGCATCTCCGTTTAGTAGGAAGCCAGTCCAAGAGGACCTGGTTGATTAAACCATCTTGTCTCAGATTAGAGAGCTAGCAAGGAAGCAATTCCCTTCTCTCAGAACTGATGCTGAGTTGGATGGAGTAGTAAGCCATGTGCTACTGACTCATGAATTGACAGTCTTGTCCACAAAAGCTAAGGCAGAAATTCTAGTGTTCGAAGAGCACATAAGCATTCCCTCTGTATCAATCTACTTTGAGGAGTTTAAAAAGATTCAAGGAAGCTTCTTGCAATTCGTAACCATCTAGTGAAGGAGAGAGCAAAAAACATAGTGGATAAAATGGCTTTGATCCTAACTAGGTTGTCGGATTCCACAGCTCAACTTAGCTCATCAATCGCAACATGGCGAAGTTGTTGAAGTCCATGTCAAAGCTAATGGTGAACTATGATAAGAAAGTGGATCATGTGCTGAAGGTGGTTGAAGAGATTGGGAAGAAGGTTGAGAAATCTTCACTCAACCTAGATGCCTTAGATGAGAAGATGGAGTTTTCCTGTAAGCTTATCAACGACAACATCGATGATACAATCAAGAAAGAGCTAAAGCCTCTATTGAAAGCCATGGGCAAGCTGTTCCTAGAGTCAACTGAGTCACTTGACCTAGATACTGGCCTCTCCATTCATAAGAAGCTTAATCTCATAAAGGATGAGGTCAATGATATGTAACGCAACATAGACTAGATGATCACCACAGGGATTTATGACTCAAAGGACATAGAGTTCACAACAAAATCAATACACTCAATCTGCCCAAGAATCATTAACATGGAGGCAAAACTGAAGATTTCTATCTCTTCTTCAAACTTTCTTAGTTTGCTACAATGCTTTCAATAGTTTACTTACCAAGGATTTGATAAAATTACCCATCTCACACAATGTCATCATCTACTTCTTGAAGAATTAAACAACCACGACATCCTAACTCTTGAGGGGAAAGAACAGCTTGAATCAGAAGTCTCTCCAACAATAATAGGCAAGTAAGAGCACTTCAAAGCAGGAATTGAATCCTTTAATCTGTGCCTAGATCAATTTGTGAATGGCTAGATAATAAAGGGGGAGAAAGTAGTGGAAGATGCAACGAGGATTGCTTCTTAGTATCAATAATCTTTACCAGGCCAGCCTTAGCATTCGCCTTAAGATCTTCAATCTCAGCATCAACAACAACACCAATCGCATCACCAACAACATCCGCATCATTTGTTGTCTAGTTATCCCAAAGGTAGCTCGTTATCTTTGCAATACCATAGATAGATGTAGACTAGATAGTAGAACTTGTAATAGGGCATAACATGTAAACTTAGCTCAGAACACATTTTGTGTACTGACTAAGAATTTTATTCTCAATGAAAATTACATGTTTTTAGCCAAGTTTAGAGCTTCTTAACTTCTTATATGCTATTGAATGTATGCTATTTCTGCTTATGAAAGTGTTGCAAGAATGTATGCTAAGAAAAACCTCAAAGAAAAGCTGTAGTAAGACAAAGTCTCAAATCGAAGAAAATTACTCTAAGTATGGGGGAGTTAAGATGACTTAAGAGAATTTATTCAGTATGGGGGAGTCCACACTAACTAAGGAGTTCACTCAGCATGGGGGAGTCTTACATAATCTATCATATGTATTTCTATATCTTTAAACTATTTATTCAATTAATCTCTTCTACTACCTATTTTGTTATCTGTTCCAAAATCGGGGAGATTATTGAACTCAAGTTAAAGGTACTTCATGGTACATAAAACGTTTTGGAAATAACAAACTATTTATGATAGTGAAATTTAAATGAGTAATATGTAGACTCTTAATTAATCAAGTTTACTTGAGGGTGTTTAAGAGAAAATAACTCAATTTACCTAGTTATGGCATAGAGTAAGAAAAGCTAAGTTTAGCCTAGTATTACATAGTGTATAAGATATAGACTTAGCTAAGCTAAATTAGCTTTTATTTATAAAAGCTGGGTATGTTTGACACTCAGAGAAATATATGACACATGTGTTTAACAATTTCTATGAGGAATGAACTATTTTATTTAAAGCTTTTAAGGAGAAAATGCACTGAAATTAAAAAGGATATTCATGTGATCCTCACAATGAAAAGGTGTCAGTACGGGATGTTGGGGAATCCTCACTAAAGTCTAAGACAAAAGGAATCCTCTGACATGCGACATTTTCTCAATGTCTCTGCGCCTCTTTGCAATGTTAGCAAATCATTCATTTATAGAATTCCACGTTGCATCTCGTACGCCTCTTTATAAGAACAGATTGCTTGAATGAAATGAGTTTTTGACACATCAAAATAAACTGATTAATCTCATGCTTCAATGTTTGAAATCTCTATCTCTAAACATCTTGGAATTTGTTTCAAATCGGAAAATTCAAAAGAGTTGAAGAGAAGAGGAATAGAAGAAACTGTCAGGATGAGAAGTTTGCAACAGCTACTTCCAGGAACTTCAACTATAAATAGAAGACTGAAGTAGACATTCAAACCTTGTGAATCACCTTGAATTTCTTAAGAGCTGAAACTATGTTAAATCATTCCCAACTTTCAGAAATTTCAAGTTAAGTAATAGAGCAAACACAAATTTTCCAATCTATTTTTAATAGAGAGATAGCATTTTAGATTTAACATTGTAAAGGATTTAACAAATTTATAAGTTGAATTCATCTATTCACAATTTCTTTAGAAAATTTGAGTGAAAGTTTGGGAAGGGTAACCAAACTGTGTTTGAGTGGTAGTTAGAAAGAAAGGTACTTTCTATAATTGTGTCTACCCATTGTAAAGGCTTCTCCGCCCAAAGAAGGAAGGAAAACACTAGTGGATTAAAGCTCGTAAAGGAATTCGAGGACTACAGGTAGGCTAGGGGCCTAACAAGGATAAAATCTCAGGTGTTAACGTTCTAACCTTATTTGCTTGTGTTTACCACGTTTCTCTCATTCATCATTCTCAATGTTAACAACTTTCACTTGAAAAACAATCCTAGATGAGTAAAGTACTTAGCATTGATTAAAGATAAACTGTGCTAGCGAAACTGAGCAGTTTATAGTTTTTAGACCCAGCTTAGTTCGATCACTCAACACACATCTAAAAATTGAACTTGGGAAAGAATTTTTATAAAATTTAAAAAGAACCAAGTAAAGCATTCACCCTTCTACTGATTATATTCAACTGTTTAGGACCAATAATTTATATTTTTGAATTCTTTGAATTCTTAATTCATTTTTGTTCTAGTTTTAGTTTTAAATTACTTTTATTCTTTCAACCACTTTTCGGCTTTAAATCAATTTCAAGTTTTGCATTTTACTATAAGTCTTTTAATTTATTCACATGCTTTGCATTCAGGCTCTTTATATTTATTTGTGTTTAATTATAGTCATGTCTAGCTAATTTCATAGTTACTTGACCAAATAAGGGTCATGGCCATGTTTGATTAGTGTGAGGACTAAACCTGAATGCAATAATGCACAAAGTGACTTTTTTTTGTTGATTTCAGTACCTATTTTATTGATTCCTCAATCTCTCTATGGTCTGATCAACCATAAGGTAAGTCTTCGTGATTTATTGTTATCTCTAAATTTTGCATTCGTAATTGTGCCTAAGAAGGAGTAAGTGATAACAATGTCTTTATCATCATCGAGACTAGAGAACAAGAATCTAATGTCTATTGGGTGTCTCACTACCTGTTTGTTAAGGTTTAGGCATTTCTGATATCGATTGCTATTTTTCAAAGAGCTCTTTGGCGCAACATCGAGACTCTCAATGAATAAAAAGGTGATTGAGGAGCAAAGCATAGTCCCCATATGAAGTAAGGAAGAGTTTCTAACATTGTACGGTGTGGAGTGCTAGTATAACTAAACCTAAGTCTCAGTGCATTTTATCCCTTGTCCTGTGATCATTATGATACATGGTTTTCCCTAAATTGATTGAGTCAGTCTTTTTACTATTGTTTTATCTGCTATCTTTAGTTTTTAAAGCCACAATTCACACAAAGAATAATCATCCGGTCACTTTATCTAGTAATTCAAATAAGATAAACTTGATAGATATAGTTCCCTATAGATTCGACCGCTATTTATCGCTAACTACAAGTTACTTTTCATGAAATGATAATTTTTGGTGTTTGGACAGCTATCAAAATATTGGCATCATTGCTGGGGGAATATTTTTCTTTTTTTCTTACTGAATGATAAGGGCCACAACAGGTGGGTAAGAGCTTTTCTATTTGATCCTGAAATTGAAATTTCCAACCGAGCTCAAGCTAGGCAACTTCACAAGACCAGACAAGCAATTATTGATGCAGCGAGTGGAGGAGCCAACATCAACAAGTCTTTCATGCTGGCTTAGGAACTCATAAAGACTATGGTTGATAACGTGTAACAATTTTGTGATCGTGACCATAGATCTACCCCAAGGATAATTAACGAGATTAATAATTATGAACTTAGTGACAAGATAGAAGTCTTGTCTAATCATGTCCACACCATGGTTGTCAAGAATGAAATCACTAGAGTGTGAGATTTTCACAAAGACAAACCATGCAATGGATGAATGTCCTTGTATTGGTGATCTGGAATTTGAGCAGACTCAAATTGTTACTATGGGAAAAGGCAAGTATACATACCACCTCAGCAAAGGAATCATACCACATGGTAAGATAAAACTACATTGGGATGGGGTAACAATGACCACAAACAACCATAGGGACTTGAAAATCAGGGTTCTTTAGTACCTCCGCAGCATATGGTACCAATCATACCAAGACAACCTCAACAATAAGTCATGCAATAACAACTGTTTAACAACACCTTTCAACAGAAGAATCCCCATGACTTATTCAATGATTTCGCTGAGAGAACACACAAGAGGTTTGAGATGATCAATGAAAAAATTCAAGGGATGCAAGGTAATTTAACCAATCTAGAAAATCAAACTACTCAAATTGCTCTCTCTCTCTCTCTCCAAAATCAAGAACAAGGGGAAACTTCCATCTCAAACAGAGAAAACCCCAAGGAAAAATGTTAGTGCCATCACTTTGAGAAGTGGAAAGGAGGTCGAATCAATAATGCCTAGAGTAGAACTGAAGGAAGCAATAATAATGTCTCTCGCTGAAATGGAAGGTACTATGATTCCAATCGAGATTAGGACCTCTTTCTAGAGAGATTAGAGAATACTAATAAGGTAAAAGAAGAGAGGGAGATATTTGAGACCTTAAGGAAAGTTGAGATCAACATCCCGTTACTTGATGTGATTAAGCAAATGTCGAAATAAGCCAAATTTATCAAGGAGCTGTGTATAAACAAGAAGAAGCAGTAGGACTTGTATAAGTTCTTGATTGGGGAGAACTTAAATAGTGATTCAATGCAAGTTACCCCCAATGCTTAAAGACCAAGGGATGTTCACAATCAATTGCACCATAGGCCAAATTAGAATACAAAAGGTTATGTGTGATTTAATTGCATCTATCAGTTTCATGCTATCTTCTATCTACTAACAAATATCAACCAACTGGAAAATGCCCCTCAAAGAAACCAAGATATTCCTACAACTCATAGCTCTATTATCTGCCCAGAGGGAATCCTGGATGACATACTAGTCAAGGTAAATGACTTTCTTTTTCCTGTTAACTTTTATGTTCTTGATATGTGTGATGCAAATAAGAATGGGGGTATGGATTTACTGGTGAGGAGACCATTCTTGGTATTTTCCAAGTTTAAAATGAATGTACAAAATAGGTCTCTATTAATGGAATTTAATGTCGAGATAAATACATTCAATGTTTATGATGCTATGAAGACCCCAATGGAAGAATAAAATCTTTGTAGCATTGACAGCCTTGAACCCATTATCCAACAAATATTTGAGTTAAATCTCTATAATGAATATTTGGTCACTTTGATTAAGACTCTTCACATAGAGAGTCCCAATGACACGTGTTTTAACCAAAAAGTGGAGGAAGTAATTCTCAATCTCAATATACTTCCACTAATAGAGAGATGAGGATAAAAATATAACATTCCTATATTCAAAAAGCTCATTCATTCCATCACTCAACCACCAAAACATGAACTCAAGAGTCTTCCAAGTCATCTTAAGTAAGCATACGCAGGAGACAAGGAGAAACTCCCAGTGATCATTTCAAGAAAATTGAGTCTTGATAAAGAACAACAACCAGTCTGTTTTCTCCTATAACAAAAAGAGGAAATTCAATGGACTATCACTGACATTAAATGGATTAGTCCTATCACTTGTATGTATAAAATGAACCTGCAAAAAGATATAAAGACATGTCAACAACCATAAAGTAGACTCAACCCACTCACGATGGAAGTTGTCAAGAAGGAAGTGATTAAATTCATGGATGCTAACCTCATTTATCTCATCTTTGATAGCGAGTGGGTTATCCTAGCTCAAGTATTTCCAAAGAAGACATTGATCATCGTGATTGAAAATGAAGCGGGAGAATTAGTCTCAACAAGAGTGTCGAATGGATGGAGAGTCTACATAGATAATTAGAAATTGAACGTTGCTACCAAGAAGGATCCCTTTCCACTACCATTCATTGATCATATACTAGAGGACTAGCAAGAAAGTTTAATTAACATTGTCTTGATGAAATGTCAGGATTCTATCAAATCTTGATAGCAGTAGAAGACCACATTTACATGTTCTTTTGGAACTTTTACTTACAGAAGGATGCCTTTTGGTTTCTGCAATGCTCCCATGAACCTTCGAAAGATGAATTGTCAAAATTTTTATAATTATGTAGAGAGCATTATTGAAGTCTTCATGGACAATTTCACAGCGTATGGAAACTCGCTGACAGCATTCCTAAACAACCTTGGCAAGATCCTTAAACCTTGTATTGAGTCTAACTTGGTACTAAGTTATGAAATATACCATTTCATGGTTGATCAAGGTATGATTTTAAATTACGTTGTTTCAAAAAAGCATATACAGGTAGATAAAGCTAAAATTGACATTACCCAATCTTTACCTTATCCAAATTCTATGAAAGAAGTTAGGTGTTTTCTTTGGCCATGCTGGTTTTTATCACTGGTATATGAATAATTTCTCATAAATCATGGAGACCATGTACCACTACTTTAAAAAGAGGATGACTTTGAGTTTAGAGATTGTTGTAAGAGATCCTTTGACATATTGAATGAGAAATTAGTCTTTACACCAATTCATCTATCAAAAAATTGGGACTACCCCTTTGAGATCATGTCTGATGCAAGTGACAAAGAAATGGGAGTAGTTCCTACCTTCTATGATTAAAGGGCATTATGTTCTCCGATCACGTAGCATTATGCTATCTAATGATAAAGAAGGATGTAAAACCGAGATTGATTCGTTTAATTCTTTTTTTACTAGAATTTGACATAGAGATCATAGATAAGAGAGGGATGAAAAATTAAGTTGTACATCATGTTAGTAGACTTAGCAACCTAGAGGGACCAAAAGAGGTGAATGATGAATTTACAGGAAAGAATATTTTTGCTATCACCGAGACTCCTTGGTACAATGGTATTGTCAATTTAATCACCATTGGGAGGTTCCTTGATTAATTCCTATGCAATAATAAGGAGAAAGATGAAGAGAGGAGCAATTAAGTATCATTGAGATAACCTCTATCTATGAATACAAGGGAATGATTTCATTTATGGAGATGTATGATAAAAGAAGAGAACACTAAAGTACTCCAAAACTATCTCATTGAGGTTTGTGGAGGTCATGATGGACCGGCAAGAACAACACAACACATTTTGGGATGTGGATTTTATTGGCCATGCATCTTTTGTGACTAATACATGTATACAAGACTTCTGAAAATTGCCAAAAGACTTGTATCCTTAATCATAGAAACCAACTTTCAATGACTCCAATATTGGTCGTTGAGATCTTTAACGTATGAAGAATCAATTTCATGGGTCCCTTTCATAGTAGTAGAATATGTCTCTAAATGGAAAGAGGCTATGACAACAAGGAATGATGACACAAAGATTGTAGCTGACTTAAATAAGAGCAACATCATATGCATATATGGCATGCCGAGACTACTTATCAGTGTTTGTGATACACATTTTTGCAACAAGAAGGTCTTTTCCTTATTGAATAATTAGGAGTTAATTACATGACTTTAACAACATACCACCCATAGACAATTAGACAATTCAAAGTAAGTGACAGAGAGATCAAACTCATCTTGGAGAAACAAGCCTTAATAGGAAAGTGTAAGTTTCAATAATTACCCCGAAAACCACTCCCTCCATCACTACTATGACTAGTGTTCACCACATTACGACCTCCAAGTGCACTCATAGAAAACAACCTACACCAGTTAGTGTAAGTTTCAATAGCGGCACCACTACTCCTGTCCAAGCTAACATGCTCAACACTATCTTCCTTGAGTCATTCCATAAGGATAAACCATTGAGTTTCTGGGTAAAGGACAGGACTCGCCTATTGTGGAGTCCAAGGATAAAACTATCATCCTCAATGACGATGATGATGAGGAGTGCACTCCAACGCCTACACCAATCCTAGTGAAGCGCAGTCCTCAAACAAGGAGCTCTAAAGGCACCGCGCGAAAAAAAGTAAAGGTTGGAGAGGAGAACAGTTCGGTCTAGACCAAGAGAAAGTGCTGAACTCCTTTGACAAAGTAGGTCCCTACGGCATCTTCAATCGTTATAAGGAAGTAGTGCTAAAGCCATGCAAATCCACATGCACCGAGACTTTGGAGAGTCCTGGTATCAAAGATAATTTGCTCACTACTTTTATAATTATTTACTAGCTTCCTCTACTTTTCGTCCCATTTCTAGCTTATCAAGAGCTTGTATGGGAATTCTACTCTACTTTTTACTTCAAGCAAGACTACTCCAGCTATGACAAGTCCAACATCATGAAGTTCTGCCTCCATAGGAAGAACTTTTCTTTGACTCTTTTGACAACTTCAACAAGGTAGTGGGAGTGACAAAGCCTTTGATAGACATGTGTGATGCTCCCACTCCCGATTTCGAGGCTAGATAGACCTAATTTTCTCTCTACAATAATGACCCTGTATTACATCTTGGAAATCCGGAGACTCCAAAGTGTAACACATAAACAAGCCTCACCTGTGCTACTATCACATGATCCTCACCTTCAACTTTTCAAGTTACCACAAGTGCTCCGGGACCATCAATGAAAAGGATCTCAACATTTTGTGGAGCATGGTGACTAATGGGAAACTATATAAAGGCGCTTGGTTGGCTAAACAAATCAAAATCTATCTCGGAAGAAGGAGAAATCCTGCCATTTTCAAGGTTTTGAACTCGGTGATTACGCATGGGATGGATCACTCTAATCCCTCTAACTAGACACTGCTTCCTCAGACCACTCTACTCAACATGGAGAATTTGGAGACCATGCTGATGGTTAAGAATTACAACAGGACCAAGCAAATGCATCCTCCTAACCTTACAAGACCAGAACCCCAAATCCCACTAATCTAAAAGTTGATCGGGAGACTCCTGCAACAGTAGCAAAACAAGCCACTCACGCCCCCTACATCGATTTTCTTAAGAAGTTTAATGCTCTTGAGAAGCAGTACCAGGCTTGTTCAACAACTCTCTACAACTAGGTGCAGAGAACATAGACCTCAAGATTCACTATGATGCCTTAGAATTCAATAGGAAGATTCTATATTATCATCTTGTACTAAATCCTTTCAGGCATCAGGCTCATTAGTGAGACCAGAAGTAGGTCTCTTTCACATTCCTCCTCTCCATTGGGATAATTAATGATTCTTTTTTCCCCTTCTCTTTTCTTTTCTTTTTTTTGTATGTTTCTTTCGTTTTTAGGATATTTTCATTAAGGTTAGTGAAAAATTTAAGTACGAGGAGGGGAATATTTTCTTTTACTTCTCTTTGATCTTTTTGCTTTATTTTTGTAGGATTTTAGTCTTTCTATTTTGTATTATATCATTTTGCAATCTCATTGTAAAGAATTCAAATTCTTCTTTACATACAAATAAAAATATTTAAAGAAAAACTAGTCTTTCAAATTTCAAGGTTCTCTCTTTACTTTCCACATTGATGTGCTTTGTACTTAAACATGTTACAAGGAAATGAGAAAATGCAAAGAAGAGAGATATCATCATAATGACTAATTAAACATGTAACAAGGACTGAGTTAAATAACCATACTTGACATCGAGAGCTGTTTCAAGCCAATTTTGTTCAAGTGACTAAATTCTAAAAGGTGTTTTGTAAGATTTATATCCCAATGAATGTCTTAGAGCTTAAATATTTATGCTTGTATTTAGACTTAGTTTATTTAAGCAAGGTCTTTGTATCTTAGAGCTTTCACCAATACCTTAACTCCTTTTTAATAAACTTGGTGGTTTATTACTTGCTTTATATCATGTAAGTTTTAGTCATAAAAGAAATAGCATTGTCAAATTAGCAACTTGGTGATGACTCTTCATAAGTGCATTTTAGAATAAAGAGTTTTACTTTGCTTAAAACTAGGTGAAGTCATTTTCATAGGTTTTACTTTCTCACAAAAATATATTATAGAAAAGTTGACAACAAAATGCTGAAAAAAATGAAAATGAGTTACAAATAAAGAAGAAAATATATCGTTAGTCCCTTTGTTTATTTTCATTTTTGGCTATGTGTCTAGGAACCCCACCAAGTAAAGAAACCAACTTAAAAGGTAATTGTGAAGTCTTGTTTTGAATACTTGATCTCTTTAATAAATTCAACCAAGTAATTCTTGGGTTTTCGATCAAGGTCTTTATGCTTTCTTATGGAAAATTCTTTTATTAGACTCACAGTGCTTGATAAGAATTCTGGCATGATCTCATGAAAGATCTCAGTCGCTTTGTGAAAATGTTTAGGGTCTTTGTGTAATTCTCTTTTCTTCCTGATCTTTGTATTCATACTTGAGGGCAAGCAGGGAATAAGTGTGGGGAGATTTGATAGGTTATAAATCCAACATGTTTATATTTTTAATTTTATGTCTTTACGAAATTTTTTAGTCTTTATGAGATTTGTTACTAATCATTTCAAGATTTTTAGGTGATTCAGTGAAAAGTTAATTAAAAAAGCCAAATTCAGTTTTTCACCGAGATCCTAGTGTGTCCACCAAGAGCAGTAGCAAGTCCCGGTGATTTTCAAAAATTTCATAATCTTCTAGAATGTTAAAGACAAATCTAGTTGGAACATAAGAGTATAAAAGTCAAAGAAAAAATAATCATTTCGAGCAACGTCTATTTCAAAAGATTTTTTTATCAAGAATATGATTTACTTTCATTAATAAATTCTACTTTGAGAAAATGATAAACTCTATTATTTTATCTCCAACCAAAAGTCTAAAGGATGAAACAAAGGAAGAACAAACACTATCAAAGGCAAAGATAAAGAAGCAACTAGATGTGACCAATCCATCATAAATAGAGGATAGATTCCACAAGAAAATGAGTTCAGTTCAGCTTTCATTCTAGTCTAGAGTCCGAATTATTTTCTAGTTTAGTTTAGCTTTACAAATTCTCTTAATTCTTAATACCTTTTTGTTTTAGTTCCAGTTTTAATTACTTTAATTATCTCAATCTCTTTTTCGCTTTAATTCTATTTCAAGTTTCACCATTTACTTGACATGTCTTTTAATTTATTCACATACTTTAAATTTAGTCTCTTTACTTTTATCTACGTTTAATTATGGTCATGTCTAGCTAATTTCTTAGTGACTTAGCCAAATAAGGGTCAAGGCCATATTTGATTAGTGTGATGACTAAACCTAAATACAACAATGCGCAATGTAACATATTTGTTGAGCTCGGTATCTATTTTATTGAATCCTTAGTCTCATTGATGTCTGATCAGCCATAAGGTGAGTCTTTATGATTTATTATTATCAATGACTTTTGCATCCATAATTGTGCCTAAGAAAGAGTAAGTGACAAGTCTCTTTGTTATCACAATGACTAGAGAACAACAATCTAACGCTTGTTTGGAGTCTCACTACCCATCGATTAGGGTTTGTGATTTTCTAATATATATTGTTATTTTCAACCAAGCTGTTTAGCACGATGCCAAGAGTCACGATAATTAAAAAGGTGATTGAGGTGTGAAGCATAGCCCCCAAACAAAGTAAGGAAGAGTTATTAACAATGTACATTGCGAAGTGCTAGAATAGTTAAACCTAAGTCACGGTGTAGTTTAGCTCTTGTCTAGTGATCCCTATGATACATGATTTTCATTGAATTGGTTGAGTTAGTCTTTTTATTATTATTTTATCTGATATCTTTTGTTTTAAACTAACAATTCCCACAAATAATAATTGTTCATCGGAAATAGCTTAAATAACATAGTAGAGGGGATAATGTAATTACTTGGTTCTTTTAAAAGTTTATAAAATTCTTTTCTAAGTTCAGTTTTTAGATGTGTGCTGAGTGCTTTGTGCTGAGAACAAGTCCAAAAACTATAAACTAGTCAGCTTCCCTAACTTAATTTATCTTCAATCTGTGTTGAGTACTTTACTCAGCTTGGATTGGTTTTCAAGCGTAATTTACAAAATAGAGAGAATGATGAATGAGAAAGAAGCTATAGAGATAAACGGTAAAGGTTAGAAATTTAACACCTAATATTTTATCCTAGTTCGAGCCCCGAGCCTACCTCTAGTTCTCAATTCTTTTCCGATCATTAATCAACTAGTGTTTCTTTCCTTCCTTAGGAGGATAAGCCTTTATAGCAGGTATAAGCAATTACACAAAGTACCATCCTTTCTAACTACCTCTCAATCTATAGTTTAGGTACCCTTCCTAAACTGTCACTCATATTTGAAAAAGAAATACGAACTAAAGATTTCAACTTATAAAATACATTAAATCCTTTTAAAATGATAAATATAAGATTGACTCTCTCTATTACAAACTAATTGATCGATTTGTGTTTGCTTAGAATGCTCAAGGAGGAATTTCTGAATGCTGGGAATAATTTGATGATATTTTAGCTCTTAAGGAATTGGAGGTGATTCACAAATTTTGAACGTCTTCTTCAGTCCTCTATTTTTATACTTGAAGGTCTTGGAAATAGCCGTTGCAAACTTTTCATCCAGAATTTATCTTCAATTTCTCTACTCATTACAGCTTTCAAGTTTGTTCATTTGAAACAAAATCCAGGACTTCTAGAGATAAAGATTTCGAAAGCTGAAGCGCGAGATTTTTCCATTATTCTTGATGAGTCAAAAACTCATTTACTTCAAGAAATTCTATTCTAATAGACAGGCATGCGAGATGCAGCATGGAATTTTGTAGTTTTTCTAATTACTGACATTGTAGAGTTACACTGAGGCACTAAGAAATGGCACATGTTAGAATGGAATTTTACGAGGAATCTCCAACATTCCATACTGACACCGTTACATTGTGAGGACTACTTGAACATCTTCTTTACTTTCAACGCTTTTTCCTCTCAAAAGCATCAAATGTATATTCAGTCTCTCATAGATATTTTTAAAAGCTTATGTGTCATATTATTCTCTAAGTGTCAAAAGAAATCAGCTTTTATGATACAAAAGCTACTCAACTTCACTGAGTCCATATCTTATAAACTATGTAATACTAAGCTTTACTCTAAGCCATAACTTAATTAATCACTCAGTAAATTGAGTTTTTTTCCCTCAAATAAACTCAAGTAAATTTGTTTTAATTAAGAGTATACTTCATCTTAATTAATTTCACTATCCTAATAAGGTTGTTATTTCCAAAACATTTTAAGTATTGTGAGGTACTATTAACTTGGGTTCAACAATCTCCCCCATTTTGGAATAGATAATAAACAAGGTAGTAGAAGATATTAATTGAATAAATAGTGTAAAGATATATAGGTACCTGATAGATGATGCAAGACTCCCCTACGTTGAGTGAACTCCTTAGTCTGTGTGGACTCCCCCATAATGAATGGATTCTCTTCAGTTAGCTTAACTCCCCCATACTTAGAGGAATTCTTCGAAACCTATGACTTTGTCTTACTTCATTTTTTCTTTGAGGTTAGTCTTGTTGTCAATTTCTACAATAGTTCAAGAAGAAATAACATAGTAGATATACTAAGTTAAGAAGCTCTTAACTTTTGAATATAACAAACTTGAATTTTAATTGATAACAAAAGCTTAGGAAGTACAAAAATTATGTTCTACTCTAAGTGATTACATTGAGCGCTATTACAAGTTTGAACCTATTCTGCAGCTATCTAGAAATTTAGAAGAAGATGGTCCACCACCTTAATGATAACTGCTTTGATGGTGCTGTTGATGTTGTTGTTGTTGCTGATGATGTTGTTGATGTTAAGGCTGTTGATATTCAGAACATAGAGGCCTTAGCTGAAGTGAAGATTTGTATTGCTGGGTTGTCCTATATGCATCTTCAACTACTTTCTCATCCTTTGTTATCTGGCCCTTAACAATTTATTCCAAGAAAAAATTAAAGGAGTTGAGAGCATCTTAGAAGTCCTCTTGCTTGCCAATAATGGTTGGAGATATTTCTTTCTCAAGCTGCTCTTTCTCTGTAAGGATGTCTTGATCTTTAAGTTCTTTAATAAGTAGATGGTGACACCAGGTGAGATGAGTGATCTGATCAAATTCTTGGCAAGTAAACTATTAAAAGTAGTGCAGGAGACCTCTGAAGTTTGATGCAGTAAGTGCAATCTTCAATTTTCCTTCCATGTCAATGATCCAAGGGCCAAGGTTGTTCATGGTTTTAGTAGTGAATTCTATATCCCTTGAGTCATACATCCCGGTGGTGACCAACTGGTTTACGTTCTTTTGCATGTCAAAGAGATTATTCTTAAGGGAATTGAATTTCTTGTTCACTAAGAGACCATTCTCTAGGTCTAGAGACTCAGCTCGCTCAAGAAAGAGTTTGCCCATTACTTCAATGAGAGTTTTCTATGCCTTTCTAACTAAATAATTAGTATTCTCGTAGATAACTTTCCAGGCTAAGTCAAGCTTTTTTCCAAGCGCATTAAGGTTGAGCACTATTTTTTCCATCTTCTTATAGGCCTTATCAACTTTATTAATAACTCTATCAACCTTCTAATCATAGCTGACCATAATCTTGGACATACTCTCCATTAGATTGCACATGTAGTGTCTAAGAACCTTATTGACTTCAACATTCTTGGATAGCTCACTGATTTTATTTTCCGTGCTCCTCTTTATTTTGGACTGGTCTTCGCAAAACTTATGAAACTGCATTTCGTGAGTTGCCAAAGTGGCATTCAATCTACTCAAATGCTCTGTAGCAACGTCTATCCTATCCTTCATCTTTCTTACTACTATGTCAGCAATAACAGTAGACATGGGGATAGAGGAGAAAATTGCATTGAGCTGAGTGGCATATTTAGTAACTCTGATGAGAATCAGAGCCATCTTATCCACCAGGATCTTCGCACTTTCCTTTGCAAGATGTTGCGGATTATGTATAGACTTCCTTGAATCTTTTCAAATCCTTCATAGTAGACTGATTCAGAGGGTATACTCGAGTGTGCATCAAACTCTAAAAGCTTTGCCTTTGTTTTGGTGGACAAGTCTATCAATTCTTGAGACAGTTGCACACGGCTTACTGCTCAATCGAACTCAGCATTAGTTTTGAGAGTTGAGAATTGCTTCCTAGCTAACTCTCTTATTAGATCTAATGTGGTTGAGTTAGCCAAGTCCTCTTAGACTTGCTTGCTTTTGGAGGGAGTTTTTTCACTAGCTATAAAATTTTCCTCAGCAACATCCTCACTTGCTTTTTCTTGCTAAGCGTAGTTCTCATCTGTAAGAACTTCTCCAGTTAGAGGGATTGAAGAGGTATAGGTTAGTTTGGAGGAAAGGTTAGGAGGAGAAGTATTTTGTATAGAAGAAGAAGTAGGGGTTGGTTTAGATTGTACAAGAGATGGAATGATGGCTGTTTGAGAGTTTGGAAGAGGTGAAGAATGGTTTGGAGAAGAAGGTGTGTATACTAGGGAATTTACAATTTCAGGTATATGGGAATGAGAATTTATAGAAGAAGTGAGAATTTGGGAATTTATAGGCTGAGGGATTTCAAGATTAATAGGAAAAGAAGATGTAAGATTTATTGAAGAAATTGGGGTAAGATTCCTAGATACTTGGGGGTTGGCTGTTTGACCCAAGGAAGGGTTAGCCTCAGGCAACTTAGCCTGAGTTGGAAGAGACTCAGTCTGAGTGTGAATTAGGCTAGGGCTATTAGAGTTAGGAAGAGCAGGTTCTTCCTAATTGATGATCTCCACCTCATCAACATCCTCATCATTGCTAACCACGTGGACTTATTTCTTGGTTGGTTAAGTGGTGGCAGATCGCTTACATTGAGTGTCCTTGCCTTGGAAATAACTTCCTCCACATAGGCTACTAAAGTAGGATTGATGGTTTCAAGCTTCTCTTTGCTTTTTTTTTAATTTCCAAGATCTTCATCATCCTCAGCTTCCTCAAACTTACGCTTTCTCTTGTGTAGGCTTTCATGCTCTATTGCTTCTTCTTCCTCATCATCCTTTTGTTTTACCATAGCTTCCCTCTAAGAACAATTTTTTAAATTTAATTTATTCCTTACCCTAGCTTGCGACTGGGTAGGTGTATTTCCTACCCTTGATTTTGCTAGGCTTGTTATAACTTTTTGTGATCCAGCCTTTGCCTTTGGAGAAGAGGGAGCAGAGGCTATTGGAATTTGCTTTAGCTGAGTAGTCAAAGGAACATCCATTGTTGTATCCTCACTGGACCCTTCAAAATCAACCACAAAAGTATCCTCATCTTCCTTGAGCACATTTTTGAGAAAGATAAAGGGTTCAACCTTGGCCTTCTTCAGCTTAAGGTCTTGGACCTTAGTGTAACGAGTATGAACCTTCTTGTTCTTTATTTTACTAAAGTGGTTCATGTCCTGACTTCTCTTCAACGAGACCATTATCTTGCCTCTGGAAGTACATGTAGCTACTTAAGGATCTTGTCTTGGGTTGATCAATTTCACTTGTAGCTCATGAAAAGCCCTAGCTTCCCATTTCATCCCTGAAGTGGATATCTCTCCATATCCATAATTAACAGGGAGTTCCCAATCTTCTAGGATATCAACTTTTTCTTCATCTCCAATTCTATGTGGTTTTGTGCCCTTTAGTGGTATATGGAGAAGACTTGCCACTAGCTCCACACAAATTAAGAAAGAAGTGTTGTTGAATTCTAAAAATAGCACATCATTGTAGCTGGTCCCTCTAACAATAGAAATTAACTAAGATTTTGTTGTTTGATGACCTTATGCATGAACTTATTCAACAAAAGTCCATCATAATCCACTTCATATACTAGACCAAAGTCTTGATTCTCCGGCCAGCCAATCTTGGTGAAGATAGTTCCATAGGGGAAAACAATTTTGAAAAAATGCTTGAGATTTCAAAATTGTAGGTTACCTTCTCTCTCCAGCATGCTTCAGCTTAAATAGGCACTTCAACTTGTAGATGACATGTGGCGCTCTCACAATCGCGAAACTGAATCTCATAGTGTTACTTTAAAATATAGACGGTGTTAAATACTTGTTACTTCGTTCGGTTGAGTTCAGACTAGATTTTCAACACTTAGCCAAATTTCTTAAATTTTCTTCATATGGGGTTTGCCATTCCAATTAATTACCTGAGAACATTGAACTGCACCTTGGCCAATGGTTTGGTGAATATGCCAGCACAATTTTATTCTAAAGGAACATACTCTAATTTGACATCTCCCCTTAGCACATCATCCCTTATGAAGTGATGTCTTTTATTGACATGCTTAATCCTGCCATGTTGAACTGGATTCTTGGATAGTTCAATTATGCTCTTGTTATCCATATAACTTCGAGGCATTTAGACTTTATACCATAATCCTCTAGTTGTTGCTTGATCCATAGAAGTTATGCTACATAATTTCCTACTGCCATGTACTTAACTTCAGCTGTACTCAGCATAATAGAAGTTTGCTTCTTACTCTACCATGAGATAAGGCATTCACTAAAGAAAAGGCATCCTCCTGTGGTGTTTTTCCTATCGAGCTTATCTCTTCCATAGTCAGCATCTATGAATCTTGTAGAAGTGAAATCTGAGCTGTTGGGATACTAGAGACCTACTTAAATAGAACCTTACAAGTACTGAAGAATTCTCTTAACCGTTGCTATGTGAGATTCTTTAGGGTCTTCTTGATAACGAGCTCAATAGCACATTGAATATTGAATATCAAGCCTACTAGTAGTTAGGTAGAGGAGAGAACCAATATTACCTCTGTAGAACTTGTTGCCTACATACTTACTAGCTTCATCCTTACTTCAGATAGTATCAGAGGCCATGGAAGTGGACATTGGCTTCGTATTATCCATATCAAACTTCTTCAACACTTCTTTAGCATACTTTGCTTGACTGATGAAGATTCCATCTTCACTTTACTTGATTTACAGTACAAGGAAAAAGTTGACCCTCTCCCATTATTGACATTCCAAATTCACTCTTCATTTGCTTGCTAAACTCATTCATAGCTTATCATTAGTTGCTCCAAAGATGATGTTATCCACATAGACCTGGACAAGCAACACATCTCCCTTCTTTCGCTAGACAAACATAGTCATGTCTGCCTTTCCCTTTTCATAGCCTTTGTTAATAAGGAAATTTGTCAACCTCTCATACCAAGCTCTAGAAGCATGCTTCAATCTATAGAGAACTTTCTATAGTTTAAAAAGATGCTTAGGATTCTTTACATCTTCAAAGGTTGGAGGCTGGAGCACATAAACATCCTCTTGAATGAAGTCATTCAGAAATTCACTTTAATATCCATTTGAAATAATTTGAATTTCATATGAAATGTGAAAGCACATAGAATCATCATTGCTTCAAGTCGAGCTACAGGAGCATAGCTTTTATCATAATACATGCCTTCTTGCTGATTGTAGCCTTGAGCAACAAGCCTGACCTTATTTCTTACAACAATGTCATCTTCATCAAGCTTGTTCTTAAAAACCCATTTGGTATTGATAATTAATTTTCCTTTAGGCTTAGGAATAAGATCCGAAACATCATTGTGTTTATACTGATCCAGCTCCTCTTGCATCGTGATCATCCAATAGACATCTCTCCTTCTACATTTCAACTTATTTCGTTCAATCAATGAGATGAAAGATGGTTGGCTCATCATTATGCTAAGCTCACCTCACATCATTACAAGATTATGAACATCATCAATAATACTTTCGAGAGGGTGATTGCGATGAGTCCTAATCTCTCTTGCAAGAGTCGGATCTACAATGGGAGTAGCTACACTAGTTTATTGAGGCTAAGCTTGATCTTCTCTTTTGTTGAAGTTAATTGAAAGATACCTTCATCAGCCTTTGGATCAAACTTTCCTAGCTGCTCATTGGTGTTAAGAATGAAGTACCTAGATATGAGATGACAAATCTTAGGCTTGGGCCCTTGCTAAAACTCATATGGTGTCTTCTAAAGAATTGGGCAAATTAAAACCCAATTCAAAAAAATAATAGGCACTGTTAACAAATTATCCCCAAACTTACTTCAATAGATTTTTATCACTAAACATGGATCTAGCCATTTCAACTATGGTTTTGTTCTTCCTTTCTACAACCCAATTTTGTTGAGCAGTATAAGGAGTAGAAAAGTTGTGGTCAATGCCATACGTTGATCAGGATTCTTCGAAATGAAAGTTCTTGAATAAATGTCCATGATCACTTCGGATTCTACTAATTTTAGTTCCTAGTTTGTTCATTATCCGATTCCTGAGTTTGATAAAAGACTCGATGGATTTGTTTTTGCTACTCAGCAAGACTACACACATGAATCTCGTGAAGTCCTCCACAACCAATGATGAAAATCTTTTTCCACCCATGCACATAGGTTGAATAAGACAAAATAGATCTATGTAGATTTTCGTAAGATTTTGACTATACTCATTCCGATAAGCTTATCTTTGGTAACAGTGCCAAAAACTTTGCTCCCCACTATTCTACTAATAAGATAAAAGTTCTAAATATGAACAAGTGTTGTCAGTACAGCTTATCAAATAGAAAAATGATGACCACTGCAAGTATACAGTTGCGATGTAGTTTTAAAAGATATCGATCCCACAGGGAAGGAATTCGGTTCTAAAAACCAACTAGAGTTATGAAACAAAAGAAATAAGGTAATTTGTATTGGTGGGTTTGGATGATAAACTGATGAATAGATAAATGCATTAATAGATTAAAGAGGATGTAAACTATATAGATATTCCCTAAGAACAAGTCTAGTGGAGAAAAACATGCAAAATCATCAAGAATATTTAGTACACTAGATAACTTCAACAAACATGGTTCTAGATGCCCAAATATTCAATAATTGACCATAGAGCAACACATGAAATGACTTTTCTAGATCTAGGGTAAACGAATTATGACACTTATAAGAACCTGGATAACAATAATACTATGCTTACTAAGGGTCACTCTCACATAGCCATATTTAGCAAGTTACCACTCAAAAAAATATTGGCTCACTAAATAGCATAATATTCACAGATCCATTGATTAAACACAATCTTGTTAACCCTGAAATCACTCTTAAAGTTAACTCAAAAGCTTATAACTTGATTAATATAAAAGACTCAACACGAAATACACAATATGACACGTAGACATGTCATAAACTTTGAAATAAAAAGTATAAGTAGAAAACAAAGTAAAGTTGTAAGTTATGCAAGTGAAAGCTAAAGTTGATCAAATCGTATCCACTCTTTAATGGGAGTCTTCAATTCCCGCAATTCTTGCATCTACTTTGAATTCGGTCTCGACCATTACAGAACCTCCGCTAAGATGCTATTCTTTGTGAATATTGAATAAATAAATGTTGAAGAACGAAAGCTTTTATTGATAAGTGCTTTGCAATTAAACTCATACAACAGTCGCTCGAATTTGTGGAGAAATCTAGTGATCGAAATAAGAATTGAATCAATTATACATTTATCTCACTATAATTGTGAGCTGGCAAAATCTATATATTTTCACTCTCTATCTATGCATACACGCTACTAATCATTGCCCACGATGCATCTCCCTACATGTTATGAAAATGGTTGGATGTGAACCTTATTTATAGAGTGCAAAGGGTTGTGTCTATCGAAACGAAGAGTTGTGTCCATTGGTGAAGAGTTGCATCACTTCAATATGATTGGATGCAAGGTTTCATCCTCATCTACAGTGGAAAGACACCATTTCATGATTGGATCTCTTCCAAAAGGTTTCTTTTCGTCTGGTAGTTGATGGTGGTTAATCTTTCTTATCTAGCTGTTGGTAGTTGAGAATAGATAACCAATAACCGTCACACGTCGTGAGCACAAATTACATATTGTGATCATGCACAATGGTTGGCAACATTCTGTTTATGAAGGGTGACAAGTTGCAGCCACGAATGGGTGTCACAATCATGAATAATGCTTTTCTTCATAATTCTTCTTTGCAACTTTACCAATTTTTGACAACTCCTATCCTAAGCCAAATCCTCCATGCATATTTTTGCACGAGGTTAGATTTAGTCCTCGCCGGCACTTAGGCACTTCGCAATGTGTAGCGAACTCGATGCGCTAAGTAAGCCTAGATGTGAGTATATCGTAGCGGAATTGAAAATTGAGCGACCTTAGCATGCATGTAGAAGAGTTGGTGAATGCACAAGGATTTGTTGAGAGGCTAGAGAGAACAAGAGAGTTTTGGAATGTAAGTTGTATTGCTTTGGAATACAATTACAAGTGTGTTTGGAAGCTTACAAGTTTTTGAAGCATACATGCAAATGAAGTGGAGAGGCCTATTTATAGTAGTGCCACCTCCTTAACATGTGGTTGTAATTTATTTAGCATATTCTAAGCATATTCTACTCTAGAATAGCCTACTAGGTCGGTTTGCCTCTTCTAGATGCATTCTAGATAGTTTAAGGCGGTTTGGTGACGGAATCTGGAGAGTTCCCTTGCAAAAAGCTATCTCTGGAAGCTTCTGGCGGAATTTAGCAAGGGATTATGGGCCTTGCAGCGGCCTGCTGGGCTTTTGGGCTGTCTTTTGCGGGCTGTGTGCGGGCTTTCTGCCATTTTTGGCCCATTCCTCGCAAAGACTTGGTTTCCCTTGATATTTCCTCGCACGATCTTTGCGTCAACTCTCGCTAAACATCCCTCGGACCTTTCCGTGCACTTTGCCACTCGAGCGCACTTGTCTTTGGCAAATGTTGCGGGTCTTTTTCACACTTGGTTGCGAGGTTTGGCATGCGACGTTTTGCTGCCATGTCCATGCGCATTTGCCTTCGCGCATGGGCAGCGATGGGTTGCGGGGCAAGATTGGCGCTCCGTAACATCTTCACTCTTTCTAGATAGAAATCCATCTTTGATCATTTCACTCCCAAGATTTACCTAGTTTCTACATTTGCATAAAAAACAAATACATACCACGTGAAATCTTTTATATGAATTATAAAATGACTCAAAACCATATCATTTTATAAGAAAAAATATCATGATAATAAGTGTAATTATACACTTATCACACCCCCACACTTAACCTTTGCCTTGTCCTCAAGGTAAACACAACAAAAGTGTATAAATAGTATTCAAGTTCGTACCTCATTTGGCGAAAGACTATCGTAGTGAGTATCACATTCCCACTTTGAATAAAGTTCAAGCAAAAGTTCAAAATTTCTCACAAATTAGTAATGTGCAATTTATATAGTTTAATTGCATACCTTTGCTCTTAATGGAGGGTCAACCGAATTGCGTCTTCATATAAATGTTATACGCTCGCTCGAATATTTCCTTTTCTCAAGTATAGTATAAAGTATAAATGACAAAAGGAGCACACTTTGGCAAGTTTAATCTCAAGGCCTTTTTAGGTAACCTAGGATGCTAAAACACTCTTAGTGGTTGCATTTTATGCTCCATACCACTCTCCCCTTTTTTAGTGGTTGCATTTTATGCTCCATACCACTTTTTCTCATTTTTTTTCTTTGAAGCAATTGTTTTTGAAGTACAGATTTGTACTTTGCACCCATTTTTCATGTTATCTACTTTTCTTTCTTTCACTCATTGAATGGTTGTAGTTTCTGCTCTGAACCATTCCTCACCTTTTGCATAACTCATTGGTTATCCTCTCTTTCTTTTAATTTTTCACTCTTAATACCCTCATCCTTTATTGATCACTTTCAAAGTATAATGGCTATAGTTTCCCAACACTTTAGACACACTCAATACTTATAGGATGTATTCGAG
>CATIWQ010032189.1:0-14128 GCA_949673415.1 Euphorbia schlechtendalii
TTGAACATTGTTTATTTGCTTGATATTTTATCAATGACATCACGCATTCTCATAAACATATACATAATGTTTTTAGCACATGTGACACATCATCTCATGAAATTAATTTGGGTATAAATGGATTCCCCATAATAAATTCAATGATTTGACTCTTGAGAGAAAGTGAAAGACAAATACATGTACTTAGACAACGCGTGATAGTAATCGCCTCATCATACAAGGATAAAAGATCAATGGAAAGATCTCCAAGCACGAAACATCCACTGGCTCATGCAAAGATCAAAAGGATCGGGGCTGGAATAAGGCCAAAATGTCAACCAAGCAAGTTGGGACCAAACAATCGGCACAATGCTACAAAGAAGCAGTCAGATCATTGAACACATCAACAACTCCATCACAACCATTCAGAAGGAGTCAGATCATTGAACACGTCAACAAACAACGGTGCAATAACACGAAGAAGGAGTCAAATAGTTGAACACGTCAACAACTCCATCATACGGTTCACCACCATTTGTGGGGCAATCAAGCAATGATCAAAGCCCTAGAAAGGTCAAAATAGATGGCACAATAGTAAAGATAGAAAGGAGTCAGATTGTTGAACACGTCAACAAATCCTTCACATGATTCACTACTATTTGTGGGGCAATCATTGCACCATCAAAGGAAACATCGATGATCAAGACCCATAATCACATACACCTCAAGCCAACAAAGCGACGCGAGCACCAACAAATCGATCAGAAATGCTGAACGAGACAACAAATGAAGTCGTGGATATGAACGGTGACTGATCTACCAAATCAACCAAGTCTTACACAATTACTATCACGCATAGGTGAAAGAAATAAATCTCTAAAAAATAGTACAAAAAAAATATAAATTTATCTTTAGGCTGTCAATTAACAGTCGGTTAGTTGAGCAAAAATTAGGGCCTATTTTCAAAACATAAAAAGAATACTCTGCTGAGTTGAAAACCCGAAAAGGGCAGCTCAGGCAAAACTTAGGACATCGAGAGAACCACATTGGTTAGAAAACCTGAAAAGGCTAATTGATGGCAGGAGTCAAATAATTTGAAACATTTATACCCCTATTAAGTTCATCAATGAATTGTCATTTTTGCTGAATCTTTATGCATATGTTTATTTTGATTGCTTGCATGCCAATGGTAGAATGTCGCAAGTAAGCATCCAAAAAATGAAAAAAAAATATAATAAAGAAAAATGAGTCTGCTGGATTGAAAACATGATGTGAGCACGGGATTTTGTACCAGCTCGCGCGTTCGATGATGACGGCTTTTCCTGGATTTTATCCTTAAATCATACAATATTCGAGTATCCTGATGCATCCGAATGAGAATCCTCCTCGTCTCTAAATTCAAAACGAACGCTTCCAATAAAATTATTTAATTCAGGAAATTAATAAAAAATAATAAAATAAAAAAAAATATTAATTAAAAAAATATAAAATACAAAAAATACATAAAACATGACGGAAAACCAAATCCAGGGGCCAGCATCGCCAAAGGCGAGCGAGGCGAACCTCGCCAAAAGGGGTTCGGCGAGGCATGAGCCTCGCCAAAGTCTCTGACGAGGCCACCCTCGCCAAAGTCTTTGGCAAGGCATGGCCTCACCAAAGACTTTGGCGATGCTCAAGCTTCGCCAACCTTTGGCGAGTCCGAGCCTCGCCAAAGTGCTTGGCAAGGCTTCCTCGCCAGGCTTTGGCGAGACACATGGCCACGCCAAAGCCGGCGCAAGGGGCCTTGCCGGAGTTTTTTTCCGGCGAGACCCCTTGCCGGAAAATCTTACCTTTTTTGGATTTTTCGGGATTTTCCTATAAATAGTAGGATCATTTTCGATAATCCAGATCCCAAAATTATCAGACAAAAATATAACCTTTAGAACGACTCTGAATTCCAAGAATAAAACGAATAATTTTTGGACTTTCTACTACAACTTTTTTTACCTAAACAAAAGACGAGGAGGATTTCTCGAGGACCGATCGAATTTCTTCGACGTGGATTCAATCAGTAAGGGTAAGCCTCCGAGTTCCTAGAACTGCAGTTCTCATGCTTTCAGTGTTTAATTTCTTCTTTTGATTTCTTCTGCGAACTTAGGACTTTCTCTTCTTTTATTTTATTTTAACTTTTGTACTTCTTCTTCATCTTTTTCTTTATTAAAAGGAGATGTATGTTAGAACACCCCTACGAAGGGAATAAAATATATTCCCGGATAACAGACCCCACCATTTGCCATGCAAGAATTTTCATTAATTAAAATGAGCAACCAATGTGCTAATAAAATATACTGTTTTATTTAAATAACAAACACAATATTGCGATCTTTTTTTAAGGCCACACGGGCGATTCAAAATCGAACATACATGCTATCCCTTGTGCTAACCTTTGTGGATGCATGTAGATTAGGGTTAGATGTATGTTTAGGACTTTAATTTTCCTTCGAGTATCGTAATTTCAATTTTTGGGAAATTTAATTAATAGGGTAGCGGGCGGTTGCATCCCCCGATTTTTGAAGCCTTGTAATTTCCATTTTTCGCTTTTACTTTCCTCACTTTCTTACTATTTTGTGGATGGTTTATTTTTTCGCTTTGTGAATGATCTATTATTTCGCAACACGTGAACTATGCATCTAAACTCCAAAAATGGCCTAAGTGCGAATATGCGCAATTAAAAGAAAACGGTTTTCTGTAGATGTAATTTAATGTGATCCAATGAGAAATAAGTAACTTGTCCCAGACTCGAATCTCTGTGTCTTGGTGGGTCATCCCTTGGATGTTAAGCCTCATTGGACTCTAATTCCTGGAAAGAGCTAATCCAGGTGGCGACTCCACACTAAGAGATGGCGGATTCGGGTTCGAACCGATCTTAAACGTTTTTCGCCTTTTTTTTCTCTTTCAAACCTTTTTTTCTCGGGTCCCCGACCTGACGCTTTCTTCCTCTTTTTCAAACACCCTTGTGGACTGCGCCTATGAAATCGCGCGCTCTTGGCCCACCGCTCCGTGTCGCCCGCTCATTGTGGCGACTCCGCTACGAATTTTTTTTCTAAAACTTGTTTTTTTCAAAGGTTTTAGATTTTGGATAAGTGCCGAAAATTATTAATCACATTATTCCATTTTCTTTTTATTTTGACATATTCATTATAATGCATTGCAGTAGAAGGGATTAGCTTATAAGTCTAAGGTACCCCTACTACCGCGAAGTTTTCTCTTGTACTAATCTACCTCCCTGAGAAAAGATAGTACTTGAGCGAGTGGAGCACTTGTTGCCATATTGCATGTACCTCCCTCGTTAGAACCTATTTGGGGAGAGGCTTGGAGTGTATTTCAGTGCAACAAGAATCTTTTACATCAGCAACCCATTTTTTAAACCCTCATGTAAATAAGTCATAGGCATTTTCCCTAGGGTGTTACCCAAACACGCGATCATGCATTATATTTTCCTGCAGGTGCGCTCCTTAGTACCCTAGCGGTATTAAGATGAACCAAACTTAGGATAGAGACTAGCCAAAACCCTATGCGCGGGAGTTGTATGGTTGGAAGAAAGATAATGTGTGCTATGTGCTAAGTGTTTACCGCTTTTTGATTTATCATGCATTGTACAAATGTGCCATGCTAACCATGAATCTTAGTGCAGAAACTTGAACTCACACACTCATATTAAACATGGTTTGATGTCACTCATACGTAGGAACTTATTCGGCACTCGAGATCGTGTCCCCTTAGGATTACCCAAAACCAACTAGAATCATGTTGCATCACTCACCCACATTCTTGCGTGATGTCCACATGACATCCGACTTGTAAGATAAACTTACAAAAATCCCAGCACGATGCCCATTTGGCATCCGAATTACCTCCCTTCTGGGGTACCTATCTACACCAAAAGCCTACCTTAGGTAAACTTTAACACAAAGGATATCCTGGTTGATGTCCTAACCCAAGCCCTTGTAGGGCGAACTTTTGCTCATGCATCACTACATGCCTTTAGTGATGATGTCTACTGACATCTAAGACTTTGGCCCGATAGGGGTAAAACAACCAAACCATTCATTTATGTGTTACTTACGGTATTTTTCTCCGTACATTTAGGGAATACCTTGCACTAGAGTCCATCACATAGCCTACTCACACATAAAGGGAGTCAGCTCTCGAACCTTTGACCTATCACCACACGGGTAATTAGGACACTTCATTACATCATTCCACTTTACATTTTCCCAAGGATAGGATACAGATCTCAAAATTAATGGACCTTCATTCATCGCCTGGACTAACTATTTTATTCTTTTCTGTGTGTAATTTTATCTTACATCATGGCATGCTAATCCTTTTCTACAGCCATAACATTAAACATCTCACGCATCAATCACGCATCATGATTTTACATGCATTCCCTAACGATCTCCGTGTATATATCAGCTACGAAAAAGCCACTTCATTAGAAAACTTGGAGCAGGGCGTCTGGCCGGCTGATCCGTCTATCTCCAGTCACGGCTCATCAGGAAGGAGTTCCGTACACCGACTCTAGCTCGGATTCCGATCAAGATACTCCTCGCAGTTTTCGCAACATGTCTAATCAGTAGGAAGAGAATGTCATCAACGAGCAGACTCTTGGGGTGGGTCAGAACCCACCAGCCAACCAATCATCGGTGAGTGCTGAGATTGCTACAGCTATGAATGCTTTCACCAATAGTGACCAGTTTTTATCACTCTTCAATCATCACACTAGAACTGAATAGCCCGAGCAGAGGGTGAATGATGTGGTGCTAAATGCTGGCGGCGCAACTCTAATAGTCAGACCTTCAGTATTCCCAAGTGCTGGCATAATCACCCCTACACTCTATCAGGGTCAACCGTAAATAGTATATGAGCCACAGATGGGCGGCCAGTTCCTCCAGGGGTAACCGGGGCATGCTTCTTTCGGCCCAAGGGCAGTAGGGTCTTCGGAGATTAGGCCCTCTTCTAATTACATTTCTTTTGCTCAAGGGGTGGCTCAGCCCACCGTAGCCAGCTGGGGCGGATCCTCTCAGACATTCTAGGGTTAGGGGCAGTGCTACCCAAGTTCGCAGTATGGGGGCTTCTCAAAGACCCCAAATAGTATCCTTCAACAGCTTGGAATGGCTGAACTCTGGAGACAGTTCTTAGCCACTCATGTACAAGGGCAGAGGGGTGCAATCCCAGTGCAGCCCACAGTAGCAGATGAGGATACTTTGTCGCCGACCTTTGCTATGCCTCAATTTGAGAAGTACACATGCAACACCGATCCTCATGCGCATATTGCACATTATCAGAATTTGATGAGGGCTTTGAGAATCAGTGATTGAATGATGGCGAAACTGTTTATTGTTACATTGGGAAGCCTGGTAAATGAGTGGTACAGTCACTTGTCGATGGATATAGCGTATGATTGGGGACGTCTGTCCCAAGCAATGGTGGACCATTATGGGTTTAATACTCTAATAATCACAACCATGCAGAATCTAGAGGCGGTGAAGCAACAACCTGGGGAGAATTTCAAACCCTATTTTGAGAGATGGATGGCTACGCAAGTGCGTTTACAATCTCGCCTATCTCTACCGGAGATGATCGTGAAGCTATTAGATGGTGCACTACCATCTTATCGGAAGAGGCTGGGATCCGAAACTTTCCACAGCTATCAAGAAGTTTTCATTCAAGCTGAGAAGATAGAACGCTATGATGCCATGGAGGCAGAGATGGGACAGTAGGTTGCTAAGCCCTATTACAGAAAGAATGATTCCAATCCGGTGTAGGTGAAGGTGAAGCAATCGGTAGTACAATTGGTGAATGAAGAGAAGGTAGGCGCTGTTAGGTTACCAAAGGAAGAATATCATGGCATATCGCCATATACCGCTAATTTGGGATTCTTGTTCACCAAGCTGCGTGAACTTAATCAGTTAAAGAGCTTGAAGAAGCATGTCCCTCCTAGGTAAGAAGAGAAGAATAATTATTACCATTATCATGTAGTCGCGGGGTATCACACAAATAACTGCAAGGAGCTGTTGAAAGCCATTCAGACGCTGGTGGTTGATAAGGTCATCCATGAGCCAGCACGAAGAGCAACCCTTTGCCGAATTTTGAGGTGAGGGTAGGAATGATTAACTCGAGGCTAGATGAGTGGAAGGTCTTGAGTTGCCTGTCTGAAGGGCTTGGAGAATTCATGATGATTGTTGGGTCGGGAAGCGATCCTAATCGGGTTTTGAAAATGCAGAAAGAAGATTCGAGCCGTCAAGGATGCGGGGGGAAGATTAAAGCTGTTGAGATCAACTGGGATACCGGTATTTACCAGCTAGAAACCTACGTTGCTTCTCGTAGGGAATGAGTTGTCAAGAGAAGCACCGGCCGGCAAAGGAGAGGAGTATGTGATGGTGATTGAGTCAGGGATGGACTCTGACGAAATAATGGAGATGCTTGAATTTGAGTCATGCAATCGAGTGATCAAAGAACGGGAAGAAGTCCTGAGGGCTAGTTTCAGCTTAGCCGGTATGTTAGTTTTTGACGTGAATGACGTGCCATCTTCCCACTTGTACAAGTTTTATATCCTGTATCGAGCACAGGGTCTTTCTCAAGATATGATAGCTACATTATTTCCGTGCTCTCCAGCGAGAGTAGCAAGTCAGTGGTATGAAATGTAGTCAATTGAGACTAAGAGCAATTGGAACTACATCGCCGCAGAGTTTTAGATGAAGTTCGCATTTTTAGAACCTCCGAAACGAACCATACGAGATCTGCTCGCTTGTGTACAGAGGGAAGGAGAATCGCTCACTAGCTATATAAAGCAGTGGATGTTTATCTATCTCGTGCTGGCACCAAGACCATCTGAGCCTTCTGCAGTACAATTGATAATAGGAGGATCCTGGGATTGGTATCGCTATCATTTTTCAAGAAAAACAGTTCTAGATTTTGATGAGTTATCTTTTCACGCTCATCATCTCGACAAGGAGATAACAACCAGGCACCATAATGTCCATGCAGTAGGATCAGGGATACCCACTGATTCTGTGCTAGCGATGCTATCTCGGTCTAATCCAGTGGTAAATGCAATGGTTGATGAAGATGAAGGCCCCGAAGATGATCCTTTGGCAGAAGTGTTCTCAGTAGAGGGGGGTGAACCACGGAGGCACGCAATAAAGATGGAATCCGGGAAAGCACCAGCAAGGGTGCTGATTGATCTCGATGCATATATCCCCAAGTCAAGAAGGAAGAGGAAACTTGAAGAAGGAACCTCGGTTGAGGGAGAGATCATTTCTGGTGGGAAGAAGCCCATAAACTTGGACTCTTACAAGTTGAAGGGGCGACGTGACCAATCGGAAGACGGATATGACCAGTACCCCTGGGTCAATTCTAGGGAAACAAGAGTGATGGAGAATGGAGTGCTAAGAGTCACTCGGAGTGGTAGAGTTTTCAGAAGGGATGAGACTGTACAGCTCAATGACTCCAGGCTAGAGGAAATAGTAAGAGAACAGCCTGAACCACCTCTACCCCCAAAGGTGGACGAAGATATGCTAGATATAGACCCTTTGATAAATCAGTTGAGGTGAACTCAGGCCAAATACAGTATTTGGAGGTTGCTCAAAACATCGCAAAAGTATAGGATGGGTTTAGTTAAGAGATTAATAGAAATGCCTGCTAAGCCTACAACCTCGGTAACCGAGATGTGTGCTGCCATCAGGGAAGGAATTGTCCCCCCTCAGATGCCATCAATAACTTTTGATCAGTCAGAACTGCCACAGGAACTGGGACTGCATAATCGGGCGTTATTTATCCGGGTTCAGATTTTTGATTGCGCAATACCATGTGTAATGGTAGATGATGGCTCGGCTCTCAATCTTTATCCACTTAAGGTCCTACCTCACCTAGGGCTAAGGGAGGCTATGCTCGCTAAATTTGACACGGTAATCCAAGCCTACGATAATTCAAAGAGGGGCGTAGTAGGCAGCTTTGAAGCTGAGGTCACCACTGGAGGAGTGACCTCTATTGTGAAGTTCACTGTGCCGGATATTCTAGTAACTTATTCATTGATTCTAGGCAGGCCGTGGATCCATGCAATAGGGATAGTCCATTCTGCTCTACACCAAAAGATAAAGCTTGTTCATAAAGGGAGGCCGGTGATAATCGAGGCTGATGAGGAATCAATGATGGTAGCTGCTCATTTGAGGAGAGAACAATGCAAAGGCTGAGGGTGGAAACAGTCATAGAAGAAAGGAAGAAGGGGCACAAAACCCCAAAGGGATATCACTTCTTCCCTGGAAGCTTGAAAACTCAAATGAAGAAGCATGGTTTTATCCCTGGAAAAGGATTGGGGAAATATCATCAGGGAATTGTTAGGGCCATTGACCCTATTCTTGTCACACTTGGTTTAGGCCTGGGTTTCACCCTGGTTATGAAGATGTACAAACACAAACGGCCCATGTTCTGTAACATGGTAAGCGTCTGCGAAGTCGAAAGCACTAAGGCATATCTGGGAGAACCAGAACCGATGATCCTGAATGGAGAAGAGGTCAAGGGGCTTGAGATATTTAGCGATGTCTTTGACTTCAAGACTGGCAAGCTGATTGAACCCCCTGTTGATGCTAATTTGGAAGAAAAACAAATCTTGGCGGTAACCCCGATCGAGGGGTCTGGAAAGGGCAGAGTACTGGAAGATGCAATGGCAGCTTTAACCAAGGCTGTTAACAAGCTGATGAAGAAAGGCGATACAGACACTATCAAGCTCCTCACTGAAAAGCTGGTACAGACCACTCTCGAGGCGGAACCTATCATTGACGCACCTGCTGCTGCAACAACTAAAGCCCCTTCGCCTGTGGAGGATGAAATAGATGATGTAATAATGAACATTTCTGATGTTTTTGACAATTTTGCCTACGAGGCCAATTCAATAAAGTACGACAATTTTGCTTACTTGTTTGATGTTGTTCCTGACGGCACCATGCATTCACATGATCATACACATAACATCTTTAACCTTCATGATACATCATGAAATGAAATTAACTTGGGTACAAATGAGTCACCAAAAATGGTGACAATTTCCAATGATTTGAATCCTGAAGAAATAAGAGAGATCACAAATGTACTTAAATGGCACGTGGCAGTGTTTGCTTGGTCATATGAGTACATGCCTGGAGTGGATAGACAGATCGCGAAACATCACATCCCAACTGACCCTCGAATCAAGCCGGTAAAACAAAAACTGCGTTGCTTAAGGCCGGAATGGGCGGAAAAGGTCAAGGATGAACTAGCAAAGCAGCTTGAAGCTAAATTCTTAGAAGTAGTTGAATACCCGACGTGGCTAGCCAACATTGTCCCAGTATCAAAGAAGGATGGCAAAGTTAGAGTCTGCGTGGATTTCAAGGATCTGAATAAAGCCTCCCCAAAGGATGATTTCCCCCTACCCCACATTGATGTACTGGTCGACAGCGCAGCAAGGGCAGCTATGTATTCCTTCATGGATGGCTTCTCGGGCTATAACTAGATACTAATGGCAATAACCGACAAGATCAAGATAGCATTCATCACTGAATGGGGCGTATACTACTTCAAGGTTATGCCGTTTGGCTTGAAAAATGCTGGGGCAACATATCAGTGAGTAGTTATAAACCTCCTGCATGATATGATCCACAAGGAGGTGGACGTTTATGTAGATAACTTGCTTGTGAAGTCCAAAACCAGGGAGGAACATCCAGCTATCCCAGACAAGTTTCTCACCAGAATCGAGAAATACAATCTCCGCTTGAACCCCAAAAAGTGCATATTTGGGGTTACATTAGGGAAGCTCCTAGGGCATATAGTCAGCCAAAAAGGAATTGAGATGGATCCTGATAAAAGCAAAGCCATTAGGGTTATGCCGGCACCGAAAACATAGAAAGAAGTTCGATCTTTCCTGGGGTCTCTACAGTATATAAGTAGATTCATTGCTAAACTCACTACCATCTGTGAACCAATCTTTAAACCACTTTGAAAAGACAAACTAGTAGTTTGGAATGACCAATGTCAGATAGCATTTGACAAAATCAAACAATACCTGTTAAGCCCACCCGTCCTCCGCCCATCAGAACCTGTAAAGCCCCTGATCCTATACCTAGCAATAGAGGAGTCATCGGTTGGAGCCATGCTGGTGTAAGAACATGAAGACAAAAGCGAACATGCAGTGTACTACTTGAGCAAGAAATTACGCAAGTATGAGTCACGCTACACCTTGGTGGAGAAAATCTGCACAATGATGGTTTGGTTGACAAAGAAGTTGCGTCATTACTTCCAATCTTACCGGATAAAATCCATCACGAAGATAGACCCGATGAAGTACTTGTGCCAGTCACCAACACTGGTTGGAAAACTCTCACCATGGTTAATGCTATTATCTGAATTTGACATCGAATATGTGACCAAAAAAGTCATTAAGGGATGAGCAGTCGCTGAATTTTTGGCAAATCAACCCTTGGACTCTGATTACGTTGAAAACTTAGAGTTTCCAGACGAGCAACCAGTGTTGATAGAGGACGCAGGTACAGAGTGGAAAATGTTCTTCGACGGTGCAATGAACAGGAACGGAGCCAGCCTAGGTGTTGTATTAATAACACCACAAAATGAAGTTATACCCCTTTCCAAACGATTGGAATTCCCAGTAACAAACAACGGGGCAGAATATGAAGCTTGCCTATTTAGATTAGGAGCACTTTGAAAGGCATGGGCAAAAGAAGTATCGGTGGTTGGAGACTTAGCTCTGGTGATTAAACAAGTCACTGGCGATTGGGAAATAAGAGAAGAATCACTCCGTCCTTACGTGGAAGCAATATGAAAAATCTCACACAAATTTTCCAAATGTATCTTCAAACACGTGCCTAGAGATGAAAACCAGATGGTAGATACACTCGCTACACTAGCATCAATGTGGGAAGGCCCTAGAACTCAGTCAATCAAGCCTGTTGTACTGCAAACATCCAAAGAACCCTTCTACTCTCGCCTAGTGGAAACGGAGGATCAACAAGCTATCGGGAATTGGTCCATTGATATCATCAAATTTTTACAGACCGGGGAATATCCAAAAGGAGCAACAAACTCTGAAAGAACCTCATTATGATGATTAGTGACTTAGTTCTGTCTCGTAGACAAGGACCTATTCAAGTGAACATCAGAAGGAATGCTGTTGAGATATCTTACAGAACAAGAGGCACTGATCATAATGAGACAAATGCACGTGGGAGACTGCGGTCCACACATGAACGGGATAGCACTAGCTAAGAAAATATAGCGCTAGGGATATTATTGGACAACAATGGTCACAGACTACGTATCGAAAGTACGAAAGTGCCACGAATGCTAGATATACGGTGAGATTAGCCATCTACCCCCTTTCGAGCTCCATAGCTTATCTACTCCTTGGCCATTCTCAGCGTGGGGCATCGACATTATTTTTGAGATTCGGTGAAACTTGACTAATGGACATTGATTCATTATAGTAGTAGTCGACTACTTTTCAAAATTGGTGGAAGCCGAATCCTACACCAACATTAATGCTAAGAAGATGACCAAGTTCATTGAAAAGCATATATTCACCCGATATGGCATCCCACATCACATTGTATCGGATAATGGGGTTCAATTCCAAGGAGCCACATCAGACCTAATGAGGAAATATGGGATTGAGCACCATCGGTCATCACCAAACAGGCCACAAGCTAATGGAGCAGTAGAAGTAGCCAACAAGGTGATTAAGAAAATCTTGAGCAAGATGGTTGTTACCTATAGGGATTGGGCTGATAAGTTGCCATTCGCAGTATGGGGATACACAACAAGTGTTAAAACTCCAACCAATCAAACCCCTTTCTCATTAGTGTATAGGATGGAAGCAGTTTTACCAGTGGAAATGGAAGTGAAATCGCTTCGAGTAGCACTAGAGGTGAAATTAGAAGAGTCAGAGTGGGTAAAGGCCAGATTTGAATAGCAAAACATGATCGATGAACAACGGCTAAAGGCACTGGATCATTTGCAGATGTACCAACAATGCATGGCTAGGGCATACAACAGTCGAGTTAGGGCCAGAAGCCAACCGTTAAAAGCAGGGGACTTGGTTCTGAAACAAATGAGACCCTCAAATGTGGACCAACGGGGAAAGTTTCGCCCAAATTAGGAAGGCCCTTATGTCATTAAGAAAATCTTGAGCAAAGGAGCTGCTAAGATCATGGACATGGATGGAAACGAGTTCGTCAATCCAATCAATCAAGATAAGCTCAAGTGCTACCACGTGTAAAAGCAAAAGGAATAAATTTACAAAAGTGGTACACCAAAAAAGAGAGAAACAAGTCCGCCAGATGGCACTTGGCTACCTGGGCAGCAATTAGGACCATTCTTGTATAAAAACCAGAAATGTCTGCTGAGTTCAAAACCCGCGAAGGGTGACTCAGGCAAAAATTAGGACAAGGTGAGGAATAGAGGGACCATGAGTTAGAAAACCTACTCTAGGCTAACTGGCGGCAGGACTCAAATCATTGGAGAACTTGTACCTTTTTAAAGTCATTCAATGAAATGTATTATGTTTGCAAAGATTTATGTTTATGTTTATATGAATAGTGTGCATACAGAATATCGCAAGTAAATAAAATTCGACAAAATTTCATAATCCAAGAATAAGTCAAAAATACAAGTCAGAAAATAAATGATGAAAATAAATAAGATCTAAGGGTGCTAGTCATTCCACCGTGCGCGCTTCCTCGAAGTATGGGGAAGGGGGTCCAAACCATCTTCATCCCTCTCCCACTCACGAGACACCATAAAGTGCTGATCAGCATCAGGGAGAACCTTGATCTCACTAAGCCATCCACAGTAGAATTCATCAATGTCAATGGTCTCCGGGGTAGTGTAATCCAGTATAACGACCCGAGAGCGCGCCCAGAGCCTCCGCATAGCATCAGGAGTGTCAGGATCGAAGTTGTGGAAACGGGTCGAGTATAGAGACCGAGGAACTCGTTGCTGATGCCCATACTGCCTACATAGACGAGAAGGGGAATAGGACGTAACGCTAAACAGCCCCATCAGCAAAATACCAGAATCATGGATGTCGGTAACCATGAACAGAATCTCCAACCAAGGGCTAAGCCAACGAACCTCAGAATATCGGTAGGAGCCCAGAATCTCGACTCAAGTGCCTTCGCTCAGCGAATGATGGTCCTTCCTGGTGAAGCCTCTAGGACCATAATGCGAAGGGAGGTATCGAGCCTTCCCTAAGCGGGGATCGGCAGTCAAGCAAAGCTTTTCCAACAGCCATACCTACGTTAACCCGTTCATTTAAACAAATAAATAAAACCATGAAAGAAAGAGATGAGGAAAGAGAATTACCTTTAGTAAAGCAAAATGGTCTCCTGCTAAGTCCTGATTCACCGAAGTAGCGTCTAAGTGGACCAAACTCTCAGCCAAGGCTAAAGGTGCAGGAGAAAGGCCTGTAGAGAGTGGGTCAATGATCGATAGCAAGCGAAAAGGCGCAATCGCTCCAACCCCACAAACAAATTCTGCTAGAAGAAGTAGAGTCACCATTGAAGGCCAAGCTAGATGACTGCTAGGTGTATTCTCACACCAGCTAAGGATAGCTTTAACCAAGAAGCCACCAACATCAGGGGGAGCTGATAAAAAGCACCCACTGGACTCTAAGTTCCATAAACCCTTCAATTTATCCTCTCCTCCGAACTAGAAAGAATGAAAGGTGAAGGATAGTCTCGCGGGGGATATTGGCCTCGACTCCTTCGAAAAAGGGAGCACTAGAATAGCATGAAACTCCTCAACCAAGGGACAAAGCTCGAAGTCGATAAAGCAAAAGACATGAGTGGTGGGATCCCAAAACTTCAGAGCAGCACGAATGAAGGCCATATTCACAAGCCTGGAAGCAAGGTACTGAAGACCCCGTAGGCCAAACCTCTCAATCCTCCGCCAATCGGGTCCCCAAATGGGCTTATATCAAAAAGGAAAAGAGCTAAAGAAAATCCCTCAAGACCGGTGTTGCCTACACACATTAACCACATACATTAGCATTAACATTCATTCATACATATACGAAAAACATTCACAAACAAGCAAGCATATACATAAAATAAAACACCAC
>CATIWQ010032206.1:0-14979 GCA_949673415.1 Euphorbia schlechtendalii
ATCTAACAGACTCGGTTTAAAACACTTAGATGTTCAATGATTCGCCACAGAGCAACACATGAAATGACTTTTCTAAGTCTAGCGCAAACAAATTAAGAAAATTATGAAAACCTGGATAACATCAATACTATGCTTAGTACGGGTCGCTCTCATTTAGCCACATTTAGCAAGTTACCATTCCAAAAATGTTGGCTCACTAAACAGCGTTATATCACAGATCCAGTGATTATACACGATATCGTTAATCCCGAAACTACTCTTAAAATTAAATGTCACGCATATAACTTGATTAACATAAAAGACTTAGCACGAAATACGCATTATGACACATAGACATATCATAAACTTTAAAAGAGAAAGTATAAGTAGAAAGCAAAGCAAAGTTGTAAGGTATGCAAGTGAAAGCTAAAGTTGATAAAACCGTATCCACTCTTTAATGGGAGTCGTCAATTCCCGCAATTCCTGCGTCTACTTTGAATTCAGTCTCGGCCCATACAGAACCTCCGCTAAGATGCTATTCTTTGTGAATATCGAACAAATGAATGTTGAAGAACGAAAACTTTTATTGATAAGTGATTTGAAAGTACACTTATGCAATAATCGCTCGAATATGTAGAGAAATATAGTGATCGAAACAAGGATTCAAATCACTTAAACATTTTCTTGCTAACACTTATGAACGTAGCGAAAACTAAATAATTTCATTCTCTATCTACACACACACACACTATATCTCTCACTTTTTCTAATTCCAATGCCACCATGCACTGCATGAAATTTGTAAGGTTTGGAGCCCTATTTATAGAGTTCGAAGGGTTGGGTCTATCCAATCAAAGAGTTGTGTTCATTGGCGAAAGATTGCATCACTTCATTGTGATTGGTTGAGAAGCTTTAATCTTATTCACAATGGATAGGCATCTATTCATGATTGGTTGACTTCTGATAAGTGTCTTTTCATTGGTAATTGATGGCAGTTGATTCTGGTTGATCATTCTTATTTGGCAATTTGTAGTTAAGAAGATTGACTAAAAAACCGTTTAAGTCACGACCGTGAATCTTTGTTTGAAAATTTTCTATTTCTGGAGTGTATCAAGTCGCGACCGCGAATTGTTGTAACGATCGTGAATTGTGTTTTTCTTCAGAATTCTTCTTGTAACTTCACTGATCTTCAACAACTTCGATCCTAAGCCAAATCTTTAAGTTCCACGCATCTTTTCGCACCTTTTTCACTCTTTTTACATAAAATTCCAGTTTAGATCATTTTACTCCCAAGATTTACCTAGTATCTGCATTTGCACAAAAAACAACTATATACCACGTGAAATCTTTTAAATGAAGTATAAAAATGACTTAAATTATAGTTCTTAGTGTGTAAAATAATATTGATGATAAGTGTAATTATACACTTATCATCTCCTGGGCGGCATAATCCAATATAACAACTCGAGCACGTGCCCAAAGCCTCTATATAGAATCAAGTGTGTCTGGACCAAAGTCATGGAAATGAGCCAAGCATAGAGATCGAGGGCCAGTTACTGATGCCCGTATTGCTTACACAGGTGAGAAGGGGAATACGACGTGATGCCAAACAACCCCATCACTAAAATACCAGAATCATGGACGTGAGTAACCACGAACGGAATGTCTAACCAAGGGTTGAGCCAGCGAATCTTAGAAGCTCGATACGAGCCTAGAATCTCAAACTAAGCATCCTCACTCAATGAGCGATGATCCTTCTTGGTGAAGCCTCGAGGATCGTAATGCAAAGGGAGGTACCGCGTCTTCCCTAAGCATGGATCAGCAGTCAAACGAAGCTTCTCCAATAGCCATACCTACATTGATTCATTTGTTTAAACAAACAATGAAAATCAAAAAGGAAAAGGTAGAAAATAAAGTACCTCAAGTAAGGAAAAATGATCTCTTACTAAGTCCGGGTTCATCGAAGCAGCATCTAGGTGAACCAGACTCTTAGCTAAGGCTAAAGCTACAGGGGAAAGGCCTGTGGAGAGTGGGTCAATAACTGACAGCAAATGAATGGGGGCGACCACTCCAACCTCACAAATAAACTCTGCCAGAAGAAGTAGAGTCACCATCGAAGGCACGCTAGATGAATTCTCGACGTAGTCTCACACCAGTTAAGAACAGCATCAACCTGGAAGCCACCAACATCAGGGGGAGCTGATAAAAAGCGCTCACTAGACTCTAGGTTCCATAAACCCTTTAGCTTTTCTTCACCCCCAAATTGGAAAGAAGGAAAGGTGAAGGAAAGTCTCGTAGGGGACGCAGACATCAACTCCTTTGGAAAAGGAAGCCCCAAGATGGCATGAAACTCCTCGACTAAGGGGCAAAGCTTGAAATCGGCAAAGTGAAAGATGTGAGTGGCAGGATCCCAGAATTTCAAAGTAGCATGGATGAAGGCCATATTCACAAGCCTGAAAGTAAGGTATTGAAGACCCCGCAGACCAAAGCTCTCAACTCTCCACCAATCGGATCCCCGAATGGTGCAAAGAAAGGCCCTAAGACGCTCGTTATGAGTTGACATCAAAAAGGAAAAGAGATAAATAAAACTCCTCAAGACCGGTGTTGCTTACACACACATTAACCACATACATTAGCAATAACATTCATTCATGCACATACGAAAGCATTCACAAACAAGCAAGCATATTCATAAGATAAAACACTACATGTGAGGACCTAGCACGCAAAGGCCAAAATCCTCTTTTCTTTCATAAACCTGAAGTTTTCAGAAAGTTCTACAAGGCAGAGCTATCCAAAAAGGTTTGGATTGAGATATGGAAATAATATTGTAGCAAAAACATTCAATCAAATATCCAGTAAAGATTGTGCAAAAGGCGTTAGAAGCGCCCAAAAACTACAGTAAGTTTTGTCCCTAAAATTACAGAAAAAAATGGAAAAGGTAAAAACATCTAAATTGAGGAAGACTCCCTCTCATCCTCCTCCTTTGCTGTATCGGCGATGCGGCTATCCTCCTCCACATCTTGAATCCCCGATCTACCTCGACGCATACTAGAGTGAGATGAAACCTCCCGATGTATCCTGGACCGGCTCCCACCTAACACCACCAGATGTGCGGACCTCTGATACTGGGCTAGCTGTCTCTTCAGGTCCTCAATCCTCAGATCCTGAGTCCTTATATGCTCCTGAGCCCTCAGATAGTTCTGATGCTTCAGAGAAATCAAGGCCTGCAATCAGAAGCATACATCATAACATGAACAATAAAAAATGTCAACATTTGATAAACAAGCATACATGCATTCATAAATATACACATTTTTGTTAAAAATTACGAATAAGATTACCCCAGCAGCTCCATTCTGCTCTGTGATCATGTCACAAGCAGACAGGTAGTGGCGGATATAGCTCTCCGCATCAACCCGGGGAACCTGACAAAATAATGCGAAAGTCAGTAATAACAAGAATCCAATCAGGTTTAGAAAGGAAGCAAGAGGGAAACTCACATGGGTGGTGTCCTCCGTGGCGGAGGTCACCTTATATGGACTTTGTGGCAGCGTATGTACCTACTGCTCCCCGACCCTTGCCATCAAAGACAAGGCAATCTCCAGGTGGGTGGTAGAGTGACCCTCCACGAACCCGGGGACGTGATACATCTGATCCTCCGAACCAGACTAGTGTGCTCAGGCCCACTTGCCCACGCCAGCCTATTTCAAAAAAATCACTATCAATATTACACAAGCATGATTAAAGGAATTAAAATTTGAAAAGATCCATACCCTTGAGGAGCCCGCACCACAGTCACCATGACCTGCGATACCGCCGCCGTAGTCCCAGTTGCCAGGTCCACCGATGAGGCCCTCGTCACCTACATCATCACCTCCATGACCAGGGCCATCGTCGGGACCATCATCAACATCGCCGCCTCCTACGAACTCTGCCTCTTCCTCCTCATCATTCGAGAGGGCTCCACCCATCACTCTTTCGCCTTCCGGCGATGCCAATCCTCCGTATCATAAGGAGAAGAGCGAGGGCATGGGGGAAGTAGCCACCCCAAGTGCGCTAGGTAGGAATAGTTAACGGAAGGAGCCACCATGCCATCCCCCTTGAAGAAGGTATCCTGATCCTCCACGGATCTAATCATCAAATGCGGCCAGAATACATAGGTAGGAGGACGGGGAGGTACAGGCCGCTCTACAACGGTCGAAGTCCTCCAAGACCGGACTCTCTCCCCCAGGTACCACTCGAGGGAGAGAGGGGACTCCAAGACCAACCGGTGGTCGTCAACATTTGCTCGAGTAGTCACCACAGCATCCCGGTTTGGCACAGGATCCAGGGGTCAGAGCTAATCTGCAATCGCAAAGAGAAAGAACATAATTACAATTGGATAATCAAAGCAAGGAAATAACAAAAGATGTGGGAATCATTTAAATACCTACTCTAGCGTGAGGCCATGAAGCAATCTCAATATCTGGTCCGCCACTTATGGAGTCCCCCGATCGGACGGTACCAGAGAGCCAAGAGGGGCTCATCCCGAACTACCACGGTCTTGAAGATCGGGTGAGGAAGAATCTGGTAGGAAAAGGCCCAGAGCTGTAGTAAAATCAAGGTCAAACAAAGCCACGAAAATAATGAGAAACACGTATAAAAATCCAAAAGGTTGAACCAATTACCTGGAGAATGGCGTAACTCAGCTTGAGGGCCTTCTCATGGGCCCTCATTGCGTAATCTAGGCCATAGTACATCTGGCCCAAGATAGCCCTCGGCCAATTCAGGTTCGGGATAGACGCCAGATCCTCCACTGCATAGATCAACTCGTAGTTGATCTTGCTGGAAATGACAGGGAAGAAGAGCACTGTCAACAAGCAGATGACAAAGGAGCGTACGCATTGAGCCCGCCGCTCCGCGGGCACCACGCCCATTGAACTCTAGTAAAGGCTCAGCTCTCTGTATGAGAGCCTGCCAGTGCACGGAGCCAAACCGAACAGCTCATGCACCTGGCTAATGACCTAGTGGGTAGTAGAGAAGCGATCCATGAAGATATCAAAGTGGATGGCCCCCTTGTGCCATGATAGCCCAGTCATCGCCACTACATCAGAGGGCATAATAGTCAACTCCCCCACAGGCAGATGGAATGTGTGAGTAGTTTCAGACCATCGCTCGACCAAGGTGGTGAGAGCGGGATGTGATAAATGTGGTATATACTCCGGTAAAATCTATGCCAGCGAGCCAAAACCAGTGGCAAAGATAGCCTCTCGGAGCTTCGGGTCTCCGATGGTGTGGTTCCACCACCACCCCATGACTCCTATACCGGAAAAGTTGGTATAGGTCTGTGGCTATAAAAACAAATAAAATACGAAGATAAATCACAAAATCAGCTCAAAATCCATATCCTTTTCATCATAAATGCATTTTCCTAAGTATATGTGTTTTCGAAAATTGTAATTTGGGTTGAAATCGTGCATGAATTAATTTTTCAGTGAGGCGAATGCTGTTTTTTTTCCTCCGCCTGTGCTATGTCATTAACGACATTAAACAATGTCGTTAATTACATTGGGAAATGTCGTTAACGACATTACAGTGGCAGAGGCATCTAACTCCTAAAAATCCAAATTTTGCATTCTAATCCCCCACATCGGGTTCCAAATCATCCTAAACTATGTATAATCAACATATAAAGCCTAATCATGCATCAATTTCATCTAAATCGTGCAATTTTCACAAATCTAAAACCTAGGTTTTTAATTTAAAATCAGGGATAAACTCAAAATTGAGAGTTTTGGGTTACCTGTACTATCGAGGCATGTTCCCCGAGCCTCGAGTGGAGAGTAGTGATTTGGGGAATCGATTGAAAACCCGATGAATTCATCATCTCGCTCGAAACAAAACGCCTCCTCTACCGAACACCGTTTGAAGTTTGGGATGTTGGGATGGGCTTGAAGGGAGGAAGAGGAAACGACCCTTGGGTTGCGGGATTTAATCTTGCATAACATTTTTGCTGGAGATTAGGGGAAGAGATTTCAGTTTTGGGAGAAAAAGGGGCTGTTTTCGGATGAAATAAGAAAAGGGGAGAAAACTTAGGTTTTATTTCAAAACCGTGAAACTCGATGTCGTTAACGATATTGCCAATGTCGTTAATGACATCACCAATGTCGTTAACGACATTGAATTTTGTGCCAGCCCAATTCTTTTATTTTCAGCCCAAATTAATTTCAACCCTTTAAAATTCATTTTACAATGTATTTTAACTCTGTAAAGGTCATCGAAAAAGTTTTTAAAACTTGGTCGCGCTAACCCGACAAATCAACATGCATTCATATTTTAATTCTTGATTGAAGGTGCAAAAATTTTTGCTTCCAGCAATCTCAATCAAGAAATTAAAACATGCATTCATTACTTGTATTTTCTAAATTTTCTGACTTTTTACAATCAATGAACTTTCTACAATTTGAAAATTCCTGACTTTTTACAATCAAACGAACTTTCTACAGTTCACCAATTTCTGACTTTTTACAGTCAACGAACTTTCTACAGTTCGAAAATTCCTGACTTTTTATAGTCAAACGAACTTTCTGCAATTCACCATATGCTAACTTTTTACAGTCAAATGAACTTTCTACAGTTCAAAATTATCCTGACTTTTTACAGTCAACCGAACTTTCTACTGTTTAAAATCTCTTGACTTTTTATAGTCAACCGAACTTTCTAAATTTCAAAATCTCCTGACTTTTTACAGTCAAACGAACTTTCTACAATTCAAAATTTCCTGACTTTTTACAATCAATGAATTTTCTACAATTCAAGATTTTCAGGTTTTTTTTACAGTCAATGGACTTTCTACAGTTCACGTCTTGTCCCTACCTTGTCCAATAAGTGGACTTCCTACGATCCATGTCATCAGTAGGCTTATCATAGCCTGCACACATGGGTCCACAACCAAAAGAACGGAGGCACACGATCAACGTTCTCTCCCCAATGGTTCCAACGGTATCAACCAGCCGAAGGTCAACCCTCCACGGGCAATCATTGCCAAATGGGTAATTCACAAGTGGCATAGAGAGTCCAATCCTGGAAAAGATGCCACACCAAGATGAAAGCTTCCAGCCATCATCCCCAAAAAGTGCCAACCGTGACCGGGCAAGTATTATCTCTAAACCCCGCTGCTCTTTCAATCGTGGGACCATACTGATCTCATATCAGCAGTGATCCCACGAGGGGCAGCTTATGAGCACGGGATTTTTATTCCTGACTCGTTAGTTCGATGATGAAGCTGTAATATTTTTCCTTGTTAGCTTTTTACATTTTACAGGGTTCAGAAATCGTCTGGAAATCATTTACTTTGTTTCTTTGAGATTCCTATTATTTGAAAAAGCCCAATTTAAAAAAAAGAAAAAGCCCAATTTGGCCACGCAATGTCGTTAACGAGATCGCAATGTCGGTAATGAAATTGAAATATCATTAATGACATTGCTAATGTCGTTAACGACATTGACAATATCGTTAACGACATTATGTTGATAGCAGAACCAGAATTGCACTTTATGGACTTTTTCAGCCAAAAAATCAAAATTTTCCAACTTGCTCGGTTTCCATCATTGAAATACAGCTGCCACATCCCACTAAGGACTTTGGATTCCCCAAATTTGCATATGGATGAAAAACCAAACTTAGAGTTCTTTTTTGGATTAAAGGGAGCTCTTCTCTATTTAAGAGAGCTGGGTTTCAGCAAAAAAAAACACATTTTAGCAAATAAATCTGATTGCAAAAGAAAGAAAAGAGAAATAAGTTGAGTTTAAATGTTTTCTTAGTCCTTAAGGTTCTAATTACATTTTAAGTGTTTTCATAACAAAATAACCATCTTTTAATTTCTTTTAAGGCATTTGACACTGAGTTCTGAATCAATAGAACTTGGTTTAAGTGTTTATAACAGGTATTTCCATTCATTTCAAAAGTTTTAATCTTAAAAAACCGATTTCGATAATTATCCGACTTTTAAGCTTTTCGAAGTCTAAACTCTAGAGAAGAAGGATTTCTACTTCCTTTCTTCCTCTTATTGAGACTCACATTCAGAGAGTTCTGACTCTCTTCATAAAGGAGTAACACTTACTCTTCATTTTTTTCGACAAAACCACAAACTAAACCAAAGAAACGAGGAGAAATTTTCGAGGAATTTCGTGGACCGAGCAAAGTGGATTCACGGCAACGGGGTAAGTCTCTGAGTTCCTAGAGTCGTGATTCACTTGTTTATATCATATATGCGTGTTTGTGTATGCAAAAATGTGAAATCGTAATAAAACAGAAACTGCATGTATTCTGCCCATGCAATGTCGTTAACAACATTGCGATGTCGTTAAAGACATCGCAATGCCGTTAATGACATTGATTATGTCGTTAACGATATCAACTTCTAGGCAGAATACATGTAGAATATTTGTAAAATTTCCAGATTTCGATTCATGTTCAGGAGGGTCAATGGTGACTATTCAGGCTTGAAACTTGAGTTTTCAGTAACATGATGTGTACATATGAAGATTTTACAAACCTGAGATTGTCTCGAAGGGAGTTTGGATGGTTAGAATCGATTACCTTTCATCGGGACATTATTTTATCTACTTTAACGGTTTCCTCTTCGGAATGATTTTAAATACGTCACGATTTACATTTTTTTTTGGACTTAGATTTATTTTACATCAATATTATTATGAAACCCCACGAAGGGAATAAAAATTATTCTCGGATAATATGCCTACCTCATCTTTTACTATGTGGTCACTTTCATTAATAAAATCGACCAACATACGTGTAAATAAAAATGAACCATTTCTATAACTTTAAACCATCGATGTTTTAATTAGGCCACACAGACCTTTTTAAAATCAAATCAAACGTATGTGCCATATCTCATGCTAACCTTTTTAGATGCGGGTTAAATATATGCCAAGGAATTTATTTTTCCTTCTGGTATTGCAAATATTTTTACGGGAATTGTAATTAATAGATTAGGCGGGCGGTTGCATCCCCCGAGTTGTGTAATTTGTAATCTTTACCTTTCTGCATTTACTTTTCACATTTATTTACTGCTTTGTGGATGGATTTATTGCTTTTTCTATACGTGAATCACGCACACAAACTCCAAAAATGACCTAAGTGTGAATATGCACAATTAAGAAAATACGGTTTTCTATAGATGTAATATAATGTGATCACTTAAGAAATAAGCAACTTATCCCACACCCGAATCTCTGTGTCTTAGTGGGCCGTCCCTCGGATGTTAAGCGTCACACGACTCTAATTCCTGGAAAGAGCTAATCCAGGTGGCGACTCAAGGCTAAGAGATGGTGAATTCGAGTTTGACCGATCCAAAAATGTTTTCGCTTTCTGATAAGTGTATAATTACACTTAATATCATATTAATTTTACACATTAAACACTATGAATTAAGTCATTTTTATACTTCATATAAAATATTTCACATGGTGTGTAGTTGTTTTTTATGCAAATGCAGATACTAGGTAAATCTTGTGAGTAAAATGATCTAAAGTGAAATTCTATGAAAAAAGAGTGAAAAAGGTGTAAAAAGTTGCGTGGAACTTAAAGATTTGGCTTAGGATCGAAGCTGTCAAAGATCGGTGAAGTTGCAAGGAGAATTCTGAAGAACAACTCAATTCATGGTCATGACAATCATTCGCGGTCATGACTTATATACTTCAGAAACAAAAGTCTACCAATAAAAGATTCACGGTAGCGACTTACATAACGCGGTCATGACTTGGATGGTTTTCTGATTTTATCTTCTAAATTGCCAACCGCTAGATAAGCATGATTAACCGCCATCAACCACCAACGATAAGACACCTATCAGAAGTCAACTAATCATGAAAAGGTGCCTATCCATTGTGGATTATATCAAAGCTTCTCAACTAATCACAACGAAGAGATGCAATCATTCACCAATGGACACGACTCTTCGTTTGGATAGACATAACCCTTCGAACTCTATAAATAGGGCTCTAAAACTTACAATTTCGTATAGCATCATAGAGTGCAGAAGAGAGGGGTGAAAGATAGTGTATAGTGTATGGATAGAGAATAAATATCTAGTTTCTCTACGTTCATAAGTGTTAGCGAGAAAATGTTTAAGTGATTTGAATCCTAGTTTCGATCACTACATTTCTCTATATTCTCGAGCGATTGTTGTATAAGTGTACTTCCAAATCACTTATCAATAAAATTTTTCATTCTTCAATATTCATTTGTTCGATATTCGCAAAGAATAGCATCCTAGCAGAGGTTCTGTACGGGCCAAGATCGAATTCAAAGCAGACGCAGGAAATGCGGGAATTGACGACTCCCATTAAAGAGTGGATACTGTTTGATCAACTTTAGCTTTCACTTGCATACCTTACAACTTTGCTTTGCTTTCTACTTATACTTTCTATTTCAAAGTTTATGATATGTCTATGTGTTATAATTCATATTTCATGCTAAGTCTTTTATATTAATCAAGTTATATGCGTTGGAGTTAATTTTAAGAGTAGTTTCGGGGTTAACAATATCGTGTATAATCACTAGATCTGTGATATAATGTTGTTTAGTGAGCCAACATTTTTAGAATGGTAACTTGCAAAATGTGGCTATGTGAGAGCGACCTGTGCTAAGCATAGTATTGACGTTGTCCAAGTTTATATAATTATCTTAATTCGTTTGCCCTAGGTTTAGAAAAGTTATTTCATGCGTTGCTCTGCGGTGAATTATTGAACATCTAAATATTTAGAACCGAGTTTGTTAGATTAGTTTAGTGAATTGTAACATCTTTGTTGAACTTGCATGTTTTCTCTGCTATACTTGTTCATAGGGAAAATCTCTATATTTAGATTCTCTAATCTTTCACATCTATACTTACTCATTTTTCATTCTAATCTTCCTATCCAAAACCTTCAATCTTTTTTATTTTATTTATTCTTTTTTCCCTTGTTGATCTTTAGACTTGGTTCCTTCCATGTGGGTTCGATATCTTTTAAAACTACATTGCAACTGTACAGTTGCAGTTATCATCATTTTTCTATTTGATTAGAGATACTGACAACACCTGTATTTTACATGAACAAGTTTTTGGCACCATTGATATATAGCCGAATCTTGTGAACAAACTATTAAACTTATCAGTAGAAAAGTGGCGAACAAGTTTTTGGCACCGTTACCAGGGAAGGCAATAGGGTTCTAAAGATCAAAGTTACGGGGAAGGCAAAAATGTCATAATTTTCCAAATTAATTCTTGACAAATAGAAGATTTTCTTCTATTTTTCCTATTCACGTTCGTGACTGTCTATCGCGCTCGTGAATTCCCCTACAAAACTTTCTATTTTAAAAATTCTATTAGTCACGTTCGCGACATATACTCGCAATTATGACCTGTGCAATAACTGCAGCGGTTGAGCGATTATTCGACAGTTATTCCACTAAAAATCTATAAATTGATGCACGTCTGTTCATCAATCATCTACTCCTACAGTCAAAATTTTTCATTCTAAATCAAATATCCTTTCATTCCTTACAAATTTTCTTTCATCAAAATGGTTTATCAGCCAAAAAAATATTCAGGAATGGTACGAAGTGCCATTCCCTATTTATTCCGAGGAAGAAGGAGATCATTATGAAATGATCGGAGTTGCTGAATTTAAGAGTTCCTATACAATTCATAGGCATAGTCTTATTCATCTAGGTATTTTCGATAGAATTATGTATTATCTCAGAATACTTAATTTTGTCATTTACTCCAACTTGACTCTCGAAAACAATGTGAGTAATTGCATAGAAATCAGGTCACAGTGGCATGGAGAAATGACAGACAAAACTGTTTGATCTATCACCACCATGGGAAAGAATACAAGATCACGAGGAAGGCTTTGGAAAAGTAGTTGTGATTTCCAAAAGATTGTTTCTATAAGATGCCACCTGGATGGAATCCTGCCCCAACGTGGAATCGTTTGACGGGCCAAACCAATTACGAACAAGAATCCGCCTATGGTCTGTGGATTTGTGATCCTTGTTTGTTGGCATTACACTTTTATTTAAGTGGTGCACTATTTGATAGGTCTAACTCCGATATTGCCAAACCTGAAAAATTATTTATCTTGGAAGCAATTCTGGAGGGTACACCTGTCGATGTCTCTAGGATTATGATGGAGACACTTATGCCTGCAGCGTAAAATCCTGAATTGACCAAATATGGGTGTCGGACAATGGCAAATCTGTTGGGATAGATAGGGAGATTACCCTATTTTACAGAAATTTTCACTAGTGAAGACGTAATTCCAGAGTTAACAATGGAAGTCTTCTTTGAGAAAAATTTCTTAATAAGGTGCATTGGAGAAGATAGGATAACTTCCAATTGGAGATCTTGGGAAGAAAGGGTGGAAGCAGACCGAGAAAGAGAAAGAGAAAATGGGCAAGAAGAGGAAAATAGAAATTCCAACCTCCACAGAAGGTTAAATGACCTTATGGAAGGGCAGATTTCAATCCGTAGAAAAATCGAAGACATTCATATTTTACTGGTTGATGTCGAGCAAGATTTAAGAGAATCTTACTACGAGATTAATCGTATGATAGGATCATTTCCCCTTGAATAAAATTTCATTCTCAAATTAGAATATTTGTATTGGTGGATTTCAATTTGTTTTGTGTTTCATATTATTCGTGTTTGTTAGTTTGCTTGTTTTCTTTTTTTATGTTTGCTTGTAAATTTTTGTTTTTATAAATGAAAATTTGAACAACAAGACATTGATGTTCAATTGCTATCTTCACCATGAATACTCAAGGTATTATAGCAAATATTTATCGTTTATATTTAACAAAGTTTGTTTGTGTTTCTAAGTTTTTATAGGTACAAGTCTAAAAATTGAAGAAATTTAAGGATTAAAGAAGCTCCCGACCGTGACACAATGCACGCTCGTGATCACTAGATAACAAAACTTTTTGTTTCTTTTGTGAGGAGAGTCACGATCGCAACCGGCCTTCGCGATCGCGACATGATAAAATTATAACCGTTACATATCGCGAACTGACACGCGACATATGTCTAAAAACGCCATTAACAGTTAGTTTGACCCCTGAACAGCTATAATCCCATTTATGACCAATTAGAGACCCATTATACCTCTATAAATAGGTCCAAGTTGAACCCTAGCCACCACACCTTCAAAAAAGCCTTCAAAATTTCTGATTTTCTCATTTCTAATTCAAGCATCTAAACCTTTTCAAACCTTTATCTTCAAAACCAATATGACTCATGTAAAGAGAGCAGCACAAAAGAGAGGAGCATGATCAATTCAAGAAGAATTTAATTGTCCTTTCCCATTGAGGATAAGAGAAGAGGGCAAGAGATTTCAAAAGCTAAGCAAATTAGATATCACCAAGATGATATTCCTCGATTTAGTTTTCTTGGAAACTCTAAATCTCCGTGAAGAGATGGAAACCTACCTTTCAATTCTTGGTCTTTCAAAATTTGTAGATATGCGGTTCCCACAAAATCGAGATTAGATTCTCGAATGTTTGGTAACATTCTATTTCGAAGATTCAAGGAAGAGGGCAATATAATTTCGGAATCAAGGACAACAATACACCGTCACAAGAAAGATGATGGGTGATTGGTTCGGTTTCGAGATTGCTAATTCATCAAGCATGACGGATTCATTTCAACCTAATTGAGTTTGGGCAAATTTTTCGGGTAAGAGAGTCTTCGATCCCAAAAATTCTCCTAACAAACTCATTAAGGATGAATGCATTCTTCTTCTGCACAAATACCTTTCCACTTCGGTATTCTTTCTTGTGCTATGTTGAAGCAAAAAGCGGAATTTGTGGATATTATATGGGATATGATGAAGAAGAACTCAACGAGCATGAGAAGTAAAATTGGAGTGGCAGAAATTATCACAGCCATAATCTTGGGTGCAAGAGGTGAACTCCCCTATGTTCAACAACCGGGTGAGTATTTTCGATACATGGATGGAAATTATTTGAAGAACACCATACTACTCCAAGAACACAAAGGTGTTTATTCTTTTTATTCCTACTCCAACCGCACCAAGAAACTCAATTTGACTCAAGAAGATTCTTCCATCGGACCATCAAATCCATCCGTTAGCTGTCGTAAAGGAAAAGCCTCGATGATCGAAATAGAAGAAGATGAAGAAGACGAAGAAGCTCCGGAAGATTGGAAGGCAAGCATGCAACTTAAATTGGATAATTGCCAAGTGGAACTTGGAGTTATGAAGAAGGAAATGAAAATTCTAAAGTAAAGTAATAAATCGATGCTTCAAAAATTACTTTCTTTCTTTAGAAAACAAAATTGCCAATTCACTCCTAGTCCACCGGATTCTCCTTCACATTAGATCGGGTTTATTCTTTACTTTATCTTTTTCAATTCTATTTTTAGACTAGCATAGTTTTTGATTTTTATAATGTCTCACAATGAGGACATTGTGTTCTTTAGTGTGGGGGGGCATCTGTAAAAATCCCGTAAAATCCAAAAAAATTGAATAAAAATGAAAAAAATCGAAGAATTTGAAATTTTTTTGTTGATTTTAGTGACATTTATACATGATCATTTCTTATACTTTACTAACATTTGTCCAAAGTTATTGTGAGTGTTAGGTATTTACAAGTTTAATATTAGTGCACAACATTTATCAATTTGGCAAGGATGAGTGGTGAGTAACATTCAAGAGCAACATTCCAAGTAAGTCTCGATTTATATTTCAATACAACATGAATTAGTATAAGTTATATAGTTTTAGTTTAATGCTTCCGATAAGTTTAAGCATAGTAATATCTAATGGTATTCTTACTATGAGTTTTATATGCAAATCTCGAATAAGTCCTATAAGTATTAAGTTTGTTTAAAGTGTTAGGAAACTATAGCCATAATACTTTGAAATTGATCATAAAATGCGAGAGTGGTATGGAGCATAAAATGCAACCACTGAAAAAAGGGGAGAGTGGTAT
>CATIWQ010032209.1:0-15277 GCA_949673415.1 Euphorbia schlechtendalii
ATCCAGCTCATAAACTGTGGGATTAGCCCCAAAACCTTGGAGAAGTGTCTTAATAGAATGGCACATGTCACACGTGCTCCTGCTGAAGATCACTAGTGGCCTCTCTGCTACCATTCTCTTAACTGCCTCCATTTGATCTGATGTTTTGAGATTGAGAATTTGGTAAGAAAGTAGCTAGTGTTTGTTTAGTATACTGATTTGTTGAGTTGGTGATTTATGAACTGGTAGGGTGTGAATTTATAGTAAGGTGGTTAGCTTTTATAGATTGGGTGGGACCATAATTATATTTATATGATTGATTCGATCACCGAGTCATATCGTTAGGTGATCATATATTTATGCCTTTATGCTTGCTGCACTATGGCCATCTCATGTTGCTTTCACTTTAACATGGAAAACGTGGGTTTTTATTATTCATTGATCCTCTATGTTATACTACAATTTCATTCCTGTTTTCATTCATCTCATGTTGGTTATTCATTAGTGTTTTTAATAGTCACGTACTTTGATCTAAAAAATTGAGCTGATAGACAAGACTCAATTGTAGATTTTGTAATATTCCCTACACTTCTTCACGTGCAAATGCTTTCTTAGGCTTGAGGCATGTACAACACATACTCTACCATACCATGGATTATTTAATCAACATATAGAGCTATCAATATTAGTCCTCTCAAATCTTTTGGTTCAGGAAGCTTTGCTACATGTAATGGTTATTGCAAGGAATTTAGAAAGATTTTATGTTGACTTTCTTTACCAATTTATAAAGACATTAAATTTTGAAAAGCAGCGTGGCATATTATATTTAGCTATTGGAAACTATCTAAATTGTGAAAAGTGTGCATAGTCAACGAGTCGGGCAGTTTTGATTTTAAATAATCAAGAAAACTGAATAAAGTAGTAGAGTTTAAACAAATTAATGGGAAGTCAAAGAAAAGAATAGATATGAATTTGTGGTCAATATAGATGAAGGTAAGCTAAGGGGATGCAAATATAAATTATAAATTGAGTAAGAATTGCAGTTTGTATTGTTTTGTTTATTTTTTCTTTTTTATAAAAGCTAAAATTTATTGTTAAGGCAAACTGGAAGCATCCACACGCAGAATTTTAATTTGGATTTATCCTTTTTTTTATTAATTACACACAAAAAAAGGGTGAGAGCACAAATTGAGAAATATGTGCTTTTCTTTTCTTACAGAAGAATAAAAGAAAAAAGAAAAAGGCGATGACGAAATTGTGTGTTTGCAAGCATATCCAAAATATTCAACGTAATCACAACCAGGTTTGCCTCTTCCGTACTCTCAGTCATGATCGTGGTCCATTGTATTTCAAAAGCCAACCATATAACTAAGAAAACAAAAAAGTCTATAGGTTGAAAATTTATTTATTTTTGTATTAAAAAGAAATTAGTGAGAAAATAGTCAAGAGGTGTTATTAAGAATTTTATAACAATTTAACGGCTAAAGCATTAAGGCAGAGATATTAACATTAGATAAAACTCTTCTTAATTTCCATGGCCTATAAGAGGTGTTAAAGATATCTTTGGCTCGAGAGCGATAAAACCTATACCGTGATGCTTTTCAAATCTTGCATTTTCTCGATTCCTTGGAATTTTCGTGAGGTTTGGATTCGTTGGTTGTGGCAGCTCACATCTTTCAACTTTGTTGTTTCCCACTCTTACAGAGAAGTTAACTGAATTTATTTATTTTTGCATTAAAAATAAATTATTGAGAAAATAGTCAAGAGGTGTTATTAAGGAGGGAGGATGAAAACCTTGAATTTTATAACAATTTTGAGGCTAAAGCATTAAGGTAGAGACATTAACATTAGACAAAACTCTTCTTAATTTCCATGGCCTATGAGATGTGTTGGAGATATCTTTGGCTCGAGAGCGATTGAACCTGCGTCGTGATGCTTTCTAGATATTGCATTCTCTCGATTCCTTGGAACTTGCGTGAGGATCGGATTCGTTGGTTGCGGCAGCTCTCATCTTTCAACTTTGTTGTTTCCCACTCTTACGGAGTAGTTAACAAAATATTGTGCATGCTCTTGATTGCCATGATAGATTATTGCAGCCTTTAGCTTTATGTTCCCAATTTTTTATTTCGTTCATGACTAAGATGGTCACACTATTTACTAGTTCACTTGATTTTCTGTTTCTTGTACGAAATATTTTTTTTGCCTTCTTAATAATGTTTTGGGTTGAATGTTTGGTTAAGAAAAATGACGGTGCCAACTTGATAGAGATTGCCGCCTCTTAATATTTCCTATTCACCAACGTTCAGTAAAAACAAAAGTACCAACATTCATGATTAAATATAATTATAATTATTATTTTTTTTTTTTAAAAAAAAAGACTAATGTAGACACTAGGGACAAACATTCCAACCGGGTTAGTACACGACACAAAGATCCAACATGATCAAAAAATATTTACTAAAAAGAATCATCAAGATAAGCAATTAAGAAGCAACCTAAAAAAGAGTCGACCCCAATCACCTGCCCTAAATAGATAAGAGGACCGACTCTAAGAGAAGTGGGGCGGGTTTGACTATTTTCTTTTACCTCCATTATTTTTATCTAAAACAGCCTTGAATATTTAGGCGTGGCTTTATAACATTACACAGTTAAAGTTATTATTAAATCTATATATTTGTAATATTAATCAGCTTGATTGGACAAATAATCACATGTCTATTTGCCAGCTGTAATTAGAAGAAATAAAAAAGATAACAATAGAAATTGCAATATATTGCCTATAAATATATAATAGATAGTCACTCAAATACAAATGATTGATGTATATCTATTAACTTAATTTTTTTAATTAAGTTGATTCCGATGACATCGGATTTTTCAAATCCTGGTAAATTCATTTGTTTTAAAAAAATCCAACGCATCATCAGTTAACCTTTTGGTTCCATGATGGGTGGGAATTAACATGTATTTATCTAAAGGAAATACACGGTAATAGTAGAGACAACTCTACACTAGTTAAATTTTATTCATCGGTGTATATATATATAAGCTTACATAGCATTAAAGTCTAAGTATTAATTTTACATTACATATAAATATAATTAGTCAGGTAGGAGTAAAATGACCAAGCAAAATTAAGAGGCAAATTAAAAAGAGTTAACCCCAAATGCCTGCCCTAAACAGCTAATTAACAGAAAGTTTGATTAGTAACGCAAATTAAAATGAGGGGTGCGTATTTATAGCTATTACTGGTGGGACCGTATGATTGATTCGCTACCTAGCTGAGTGACTACTTTAGACGATGACATATGATTATGCTCGAGCATTTTGTGATCCATTTACCACCACCATATGGTAATTCTTTGGATCAATTCTACCCATTTATTAGTAAATTTACAAAAAAATTATATGTTACAAAAATCCTCTGTGGAGGATTACGAGGAATTTTAGAAGATTTTGTGTTGATTTCCTTTGTCAATGTAAATGCATCAAAGTTTGAAATGCAGGCGTAGTTGCTTCCAAGTACACTGTGATAAATATACCAAAAAATGATTATAATAAGCAAAATTGTTTTACAATTTTGTAAATTTCTCTAGAGTAGCAGGTTTATATGTTTTTTCATCAAAGCATGCTTATATGTGGATAGTTAGGATTATCAATATTGTTACAAGTGTGCTGGTTTTGATATAATACAATTTAAAAAGGAATAAAGCTGGCCAATTAAAGAAAAGAATAGATAGTAAAATGTGGTCAATAAAGATAAGGTAGGGAATGCAAAAATTCAGTAAGCACTAGAAGTGCCAGTTAGTATAGATTTGTTTTCTTTTTCTTCTATTAAAATCTAAATGGTGTATTAAACAACTCAAAAGTTGAATTCAATTTTGAATGAAAAATGAATTGTTTTTGTTGAAATTTTGGATTTTCAAACACACCTAAAATCTGAAAACTGAAAAAGTAAACTGCAAGCATCTACATACACATATTTTTATTTTGGATTTTATCCTATATTTTTTATTTAAAAAACACAACAAATAGAAGGCCAGAAAACCGAAAGGGTAGAGAACAAATTGGGAAAAGGATGCAAATTAAAAAATCTGCTTTTCTTTTTCTTATGGAAAAGAATAAAGGAACGGAAAAAAAGGTGATGATCAAATTCCGATCTCTCCGATTGCAGATAAAAAATTGGGAAATTACAATGGTTCCCATTAAAAATTCCCCAAAATTTTCATATAATCACTGCCACGTTTGCCTCTTCCGCACTCTTTGACCCTATTAAAAACCCAACCAAATAATAAAACAAAAAGTGTAGGTGTAATTTCGGTTCACAAAAGAGGTATAGTAAATCCCGTTGGAGTAAGATTTGAAACTCTAATCTTGTTTCATATTTCATAGTTTTGAAATTATTAAGGTATTACTTCATATTTGAAGTGTAATTATAGCAACTCTAGAATTTTTTAATAATACTTTGTTCACTTTTTAATTTTTTTTTTTCTTTTTTTTTAATTTGATTGGTCATTTAATTTGGAGTTAGAATAAAAAGGAATTAATTAATAATATTTTATTTTGAAGTGTATATTTAAAGTAAGAGTTAAAGAATAAACATTGTAATTACTTCAAATTATAAAAATTGAAACGAAAATTAGTAGCAAAAGGTTGGAGATGTCCTTAATTGGACCCTAGCGAGCTGGACTTTATCCAATTTCTCTTTGAGTTGTGCTAAAGTCTTCCTATCTCTAACTATATATATGTACATAAGAATTTTTTTTCCTTTGAAGAGTATATATTTTTGAAGTGTTTATTGAATCCAGATGCTTTCACATCCATTTTGAGAAATGTATCATTGAACTACACTTTATTTAAACCAATTATAAAAAATTAAACTCTAGATATTATGAAGGAAAACGTAAATCGAAAATGAATTCGATACTTACCTTTTCTGTATACCCAAGATCGAAGAACGCCACAACGAATGTCGAATTGGATCCATCTCAAGATTTGTCGGGATATGGATGTGTATCCACAACTTTTGCAGCGATGAAAATTGATAACGATCGATTTGTGATGTTTCGTCGTGAGATGAAAAACCGGGAAAGAGAAAATGGTTGGAAAGGAAAATGATAATGAATTCATTTGAATTGAATAATGAAAATATGAAATTGATAAATTACCATTAAATTCTTAATAATTATTTCCTTAAAATTCTATAACTTTTCAATTTATCCAAATAACTAAATTGGATCGGATCCTTTAACCCAATTGACCTGCTCATGGGCGGACCGGGTATTTCCAACATATTATGGTAAACGAACACTTATTATAAAAACCATTAAGAAATTTTTAAACGTTATCACTTAAATTTGTATGTTGTGTTTACATATGATATATTTGGTATTATGAGCGTAAAAGTTGAAATAACATACATATATTGTTAACAATGTCAAATAATAACAGGCGCGTGTATGTCACGCAAAAACCCCAAGAGGAATACATCCGCCTGGAGCAGGGAAAAATTTTACGATGAGGTTAGGAATGTTCCTGCCAATCTAGGCGGAGCTCATCCGCCCCGAGAGTAACGCCTCGGTAATCATCCAGGCGAACTGTATCCGCCCCAAATTTGGAAGAAACCAAGTCTTCCCGGATCTCAGAGAAATGTCCAGGTAGCTACCAAGCTGAGTCGGCTTATCCGCCTGGACAGACCTCGACGCCTTGGGAGTAAAGAGTTCAATTAGAACTCTAAGTCTCCAAAGAGAGCTTCATAGCTGGAACTCTAACTTCAGATAAAATTTATCCTGTCATCGGGACAAAAATCCATTCAAACTAGAACTCTAGATGATTCATACTTTGGATCAGACTTGGGACATTCAGTGAGTATAAAAGGATCCTTTGGGTCACCATGCAGAGATATGTATTCTAAACACACAAAAAAACTCCCTGCCTCCTCTCTTAAATCCGATCTAACTTAAGCATCGGAGAGGCTACGCCAGTCACACGGCTAGTCCCCCATAGCGACGTTTGTTGTTTTGCAGAAACCTTCAAACCATATTGAAGAGGAGCGTTTGGAGTTGATTTCAGTCAGAGAGTTAGCACGTGGAATCACTTTCCAAGATAATTTAACATTGGTGCGGTGAGCGTGGACTGAATTTACTTGCTCGGGCAAGAATCTCAGTTCACACGAACATTCTGATAATCGAAAAATTTTAGTTCTTAGTTAGTCTCAGATGGCTCAAAACGGAACAAGAAATCATCCCCCAACCACAGGGATAAATGTCACGGGGGCGCCACCGCCTAAGACTGGCGAACGCCCCCAAGGTGACGGGCCCATGGGAGGAGATAACTCGCTCCTCCAGTTGCAGCAAAAATACAAAATTACCCTAGAAGAAATGGAGGCGTATCGAAAGTCAGTTGTTGAGACGTACATCTCTTCCTGTGTGATGTGCGGTGATCTGAGTAAGGATGGTTTGATCATATCCAGGTGAAATACAGTGCCGCCTCGTAACTTGATTGATGACTTTGACAGCGTCTTGCAAGGGCTTATGCCACCCCACCTCTACATCATTAGCCAACCACCCGCCACGCCCATCATTTCTCACACAAATCCACAGATCGCCTCCACCACATCCTCGATAACCTCGGATATCATAACCATGCAGCCCATGGAGCTGAACTCAGTCGGGCAGTCAACACAGTTATCATTACTTCAGGGGCTGGTATCAGCAATGAAGGATGGTCAGATTCTACCTGGGGACATAGGGCCAACGTTGGCCGCCATCCAAGGGCTAGGAACAGGCAAGCAGCCTGAACCGAACCCAAAAGCTAGAAATTTAAAAATGCCTGTTAAGCCAAAAAGTGAAGAAGAAAGATGACCCAGAATTTAAAAAGAAAGCCAAGAAGCTTTTCGCAAAGTTGGTTGTCCCTTATCAAGAGGCAACATCGAGAACCAATTTCTCGCCATTTAAGAAAAATATCCTCGACCAGACCTTGCCATGACTTGTCTACATACCTACCTTTGACAAATACACGGGAAAAGGCGATCTGAAATATCATGCTGCTGATTTTAAGAATCGGATAGAAATGGCGGGAGCAACAGAGGCATATATATGCCGATATTTTTCGACCACTTTGGGCAAACCTGCAGCCCGATGGTTCACTTCCCTGCCCCCTAACTCCATAGGCAGCTGGGACAAACTCAGTGATGCATTTTGCAAGCATTTTTTGGCTCCGCCCCAGCCGGGTTGGTAAGAAGGAGTTTACATGAAATTGTGCAGGGGCCAAAAGAAAGTCTTCATGATTATTACAACCTTTTCAATGAAGCCTGCCTGGAAGTACGAGACTTAGATTTCAGCACCGCTAAAGAGGCAATGCTAAAGGGCACACGCAGTAGAGACCTGAGAAATGCGATCCTTACTAGACATCCTAAAAGCTTGCAACAAATGCTTGGCATGGCCAAGGACCTGATCCCAGCTGATGAAATAAATTTCAATCGAAGAAAAGAAGGTTGGGGTAAAGAAGCAAAGAGGGAAGATAGACCAAGATTCGTAACGATAGAAGGCGGAAAGGACGAGGCGGATCCAATCGAGGCGAATATGTGGATCGAGAAGAAGACCGCCCCAGGCTGAATGCATCTTTGAGCCAGATACTAGTAGCTATCAAAAAGACCCCAAAGAAAAAAAAAACATTCGCTTTCCTAAAATCCCAGACGGGGTCTCCTTGGGGCGTGATTTGAACAAATACTGTGACTATCACAGAGCTAAAGGGCATCACACGAATGACTGCCGATCGTTAGCAGACATAGTACATGAATTAATCGAGGTTGGAAAGTTTAGCCAGTTTGTAAAAGGAATCACTAAGAGACATGAAAGGAAAGAGGAAAGTGAAGATGAGAAGGAGGAAGACTCAAACAGAAAGTCAGGCGGAACAAAAGGAATAATAATGGTGATTGTAGGCGGATCAGAATTCAAATCACCCCAAAAGAAAGCTAGAGGTTCGTCTAGTAAGAAGAACAATGTTGAAAGCGAGGCAGAAATCTCGAAGCCGTTTAGGCAAAATTCGTTAGTTGAAAAGCAGTACGCGGATCCCATAGTTGTAGAAGCAATTATGGAGAACTTCACAGTAAGAAGAATCCTCCTGGACACAGGAAGCTTGGTGAATATCGTCACCAAGAATATGGTGGAAAAGTTGGGAGTGCATCATTCCCGGATTCGAGCCGGATGCTCGCCGCTCATTGGGATTAATGGCCAACCCATACAGTTATTGGGTGAAGTTACGTTGGAAGTAGAAATGGGGAGCCTCAAGCATAAGTTCTTTGGGAAAGAAGAGTTTACCATCGCTGATATCTCAGTGGGGTTCAATGTTATATTGGGCAGGCCATTCCAAACTGAAACTCGCATGCTCATCTCTCCAATGGACTTGGTATTTCACATACCTACTACGAAAGGGACTACCGTAATAATAGGCAACCCTCAAGTAGCTCAGGAGGTATACCTAGCCTCATTACGCAGAGAATCACTCTTGGTGGAAGAGGAGTTGGAGGTGGATCGGCCGGAGAAAATCAAGGCGGCGGAGGAGTTGGAAGAGATCAAAGTTGGCCTAGAACGATCGCTAAAAATTGGAAGAAACCTTTGCAACGATGCGAAGGCAGAAATAATTCCCTCACAGACCAACAACATGTCTTTTCATGGTCATCAGAAGATCTTGTGGGCGTCAAACCAAAGGTTATGCAGCATAGGCTGAACTTGAACCCAAGTGCCGAGTCGGTCATCCAAAAGAAAAGAAAACATGCGCCCGAAAGGCAGAGGGCCATTGAAGAAGAAGTAGGCAAACTCTTAAAAGCCGGGCACATCAGAGAAGTCCATTATCCGAGCTGGTTGTCAAACGTTATGCTAGTGAAAAAACTAAGCGGAGCCTACAGAATGTGCGTAGACTTCACTGATGTGAACAAAGCCACCCCAAAAAACGCTTACCCACTCCCAAGCATGGATCAATTGGCAGATGCAATGGCAGGCTATGCAATCTACTCATTGTTAGATGCCAAGTGTGGGTATAACCAAATACCCATGCACCCCGCTGATGAAGAAAAAACATCCTTTATAACCCACCAAGGCACTTACTATTATACGGTCATGCCCTTTGGTTTGAAGAATGTTGGAGCAACGTATTAAAGGTTGATCAATGAAATGTTCCGAGATGAAATAGGAAAATCAGTAGAGGTATACATAGACGATATGATAATAAAGAGCAGAAGCAAGGCGGAACATGCAGAAGACATCCGTAAGGTTTTCAAAGTATTGCAAGAATACCGCCTGAAACTCAATCCGAAAAAATGCACATTTGGAGTAAAGGGCGGTAAATTCTTGAGATTCATGATTTCTCAACGAGAATAGAGGCAAACCCCAAGAAAATCGAGGTAATTCTGAAAATGGAGCCGCCTCGAACCCTAAATGAAGTCGAGAGGTTAAATGGCAAAATCAACGCTTTGGGAAGATTTATATCTTTCTCAGCCAAGAGGTGTATACCTTTCTACAAGGCAATGAAGAAGGATAAAGACTTCAAATGATATCAACCTTGCCAAGAGGCTTTCGTAGAGATGAAGAAATTCTTGGGAAAACCACCACTCCTCAGCACACCCCAACTGGACGATACATTGTACATGTACCTATCTATCACAGACGAGGCGGTAAGAACAGTGCTGATTCAAGAGGAGGGGCAAGACCAATTCCCAATTTACTACACTAGCAAAGTGCTGAGAATCGCCGAGCTCAGATATCCCCAGATTGAAAAGCTAGCCCTAGCATTGATTTCAGCCTCCACGTGACTAAGACCGTACTTTCAAGCCTACACGATTGTAGTGAGGACCAATTTCCCTTTGAAAAAGGTCCTCCAAAGGCCTGAGACATCGGGGAGGTTGGTCGAGTGGGCTATCTGACTGGGGGAGCATGATATAAGATTTGAAGGCAGAAGCGCCATGAAAGCTCAAGTTCTAGCTGACTTTGTGGTTGAATTCACGGGGCTCGAGCCCGCCAAAGAAATCAAAATTGAAGTATGGAAAATTTGAGTGGATGGAGCATCCTCCCATGAAGGAGTCGGAGTCGGCGTGTATATTCGAGGCCCAGGAAAGATCAGATTCAACTACGCAGCCAAATTAGCGTTCCCCACAACTAACAACGTGGTAGAATATGAAGCTGTTATCAAAGGGCTGGAGCTAGCCCAAGAGATAGCGCCAGATCGATTGCTGCTCAAAAGTGACTCTAGGTTTGTTGCTAACCAGATTAATAGAAACTTCCAGATGAAAGACAGAGAAATGGCAAAGTATCTCTCAAAGGTAAGAAATCTTATTGAGATACTAGAGTCAAAAGGGGTAGCCTGGAAGATCGAGCATATCCCCAGGAAAGAAAATGAGCGAGCAGATGAATTAGTCAAGGCGGCTTCGAGCAGAGAATACTGGAAGAACCTCACGTGCCCATATGAGGTAATCGTCCACCTAAACAACGAAACAGAGGCAAGCTTAATGATTGAACAGCTAGATCTCGGGTGGATGAAGACCATTTACGATTACCTCGCTATGAATAAATTGCCAGACGATAAAATTGAGGTTACCAAAACAGTAAGGAAAGTTGTGCGGTTTTCCTTGCTAAATGGAGAGCTTTACTGAAAATCCTACTCCGATGCCTGGAAGAAGTGTATAACTGCTCAAGAAGGAGCCAAAATCTTACAAGAACTCCATGAAGGAGATTGTGGCTCCCACCAGCCGGCAGTGATGTTAGTCAGGAGAGTAAGTCTCGCTGGATTTTATTGGAAGTCTATAAACCTAGACCCAGAGACATACGTCAAATCCTGCCACCAATGCCAAATTCATGCATAAAAATCTCAAGTCCCTCACGCAATGCAATGCCCCCTATTGACCGCCTGGCCATTTGCAACATGGGGGATTGACATTGCTGGATCTCTCCCTGAAGCAAGCGGATAGAGAAAGTGGATCCTGGTGACCATTGACCATTTTACTAAATGGGTCGAGGAGGTCGCTCTCAACAGTATCACGTTGGAACGGGTGCTGGATTTCGTAAAAAAGAACATCATTATGCTATTCGGAGTGCCTGATAAGTGTATAATTACACTTATTATCACATTAATTTTATATAATAAACACTAGAGTTTTAGTCATTTTTATACTTCATATAAAAGATTTCACGTGGTATGTAGTTTTTTTTATGCAAATGCAGATGCTAGGTAAATCTTGGGAGTAAAATGAGCTAAAGTGGAATTCTATGAAAAAAGAGTGAAAAAGGTACAAAAAGATGCGTGGAACTTAAAGATTTGGCTTAGGATCGAAGCTGTCGAAGATCGGTCAAGTTATAAGAAGAATTCTGAGTAAAACTCAATTCACGATCACGATAATCATTCACGATCGCGACTTGTTTACTTCAGAAATAGAAGATTACCAATCAAAGATTCATGATCGTGACATGTGTATCGCGGTCGTGACATGGACAGTTTTCTGGTATTATCTTTTTAACTAACAACCGCCAGATAAGCATGATTAACAGCCATCAATCACCATCAACTGCCAACGAACAGACACCTATCAGAAGTCAACCAATCATGAAAAGGTGCTTATCCATTATGGATTATATCAAAGCTTCTCAACCAATCACAATGAAGAGATGCAATCCTTCGTTTGGATAGACGCAACCCTTCAAACTCTATAAATAGGGTTCCAATTCTCTTCAATTTCGGGCAGCACCACCAAAGAGGAAAATATTAGAGTGCAATTAGAGAGAGATATAGTGTGTATAAGATAGAGAGTTCGCTACGTTCTTAAGTGTTAGCGAGAAAATGTTTAAGTAATTTGAATCCTTGTTTCGATCACTAGATTTCATGTGTTGCTTTGCGACGAATCATTGAACATCTGAATGTGTTGAACCGGGTTTGTTAGATTAGTCTAGTGATCGTAACATCTTTGTTGAACTTGCATGTTTTCTCTGCTATACTTGTTTGTAGTGAAAATCTATGAATTTAGAGTCTCTCATCTATTACATCTATATTTACTCAACTTTTCATTTTGATCTTCCTTTTCCAAAAATCTCAAAACTATTTTTATTTTCCTTTACTTTGTCTTTCCTTGTTGATCCTTAGACCTAGACCTTCCCTGTGGGTTCGATATCTTTTAAAACTACATCGCAATTGTATGCTTGCAGTTATCATCATTTTTCTATATGATAAGGGGTATTGACAACACCTACATTTTTCATAAAAAAGTTTTTGGCATTATTATTGAGAATAAGTCTTACTAACCGAGTATAGCCAAGTTTCACGAACATCTTTTTTAAACCATAAAGATATTAAACTTATCAATGGAAAAGTGGTGAACAAGTTTTTGGCACCGTTGCCGGGGAAGGCAATCGTGTTCTAAGGATATTTCCGAGGAAGTCAATTGTGTCTTAGATAAACGGGCAATTTTATTTCTATTTTTATTTTTTATTATTGTTATTATTATTAACTTATTATTAACATATTTTTCTTGCTTATTCATTGAGTTTTCTTTCTAGCGTGTGCATACCAAGTACGCGTAGTTCGGGAGAAAGTTTGGCGTCTTTCGAATCAGAAATAGAACGATTTGGTAGGGCAAGGAGTCAAAAATATAAGAGAAAAGAAAGAGGGATGGCTCAAGTTGAAGACCCACCACCTAATCCAAATGAAAATCTGAATCAAGATGAAGATCCACCCCAACCAAGGCTTATGGATTATGTTATCCCGACCATCAATGGTAATAATCAAAGAATTGCTAGACCACCGATTAATGCGAATCTATTTGAAATAAAACCAGCATTACTTCAAATGATTAGCAACAATGTGCAATATTATGGTCTACCCAATGAAAACCTGAATTCTCACATTGCAGACTTTTTAGAAGTCTGTGATACCTTCAAAATGCCCAATGTTCCTGATGAAGCAGTTAAACTTCGCTTATTCCCCTTTACACTCCGTGATAAAGCGAAAGTTTGGTTGAATTCATTACCCCCAAATTCAATCACTACTTAGAACCAATTAGTCCAAGCCTTTCTGACTAAATATTTCCCTTTAGCAAAAACCACAAGACTCATTAAAGAAATCACTTCCTTTACCCAGAAAGATAGTGAATTCTTATACGAAGCCTGGGAACGTTATAAGGAACTTCAACGAGTTTGTCCTCATCATGGTTTATCTCAGAATGTTATTCTGCAAACCTTCTACAATGGTGTAAATCATGTAACGAGAGGAGCAATTGATGCTATGGCTGCGGGATCTCTTATGAAGAAAACTAGTCAAGAAGCTTTTAAACTTTTGGAAGATATGGTAAGCAACAATAGTATGTGGCCAGTGGAGAAAGCACAAGTAAGTATTACTAATCCTACTCATTCACATACTACATCTTCATCCTCTAGTTCAGTTAAAAAGGTCCATGAATTAGATTATATTTCTGTTATGCAAGCACAAATATCTGTTTTATCTAATAAAATAGATAACATACATGTGAGTAAGAATAATCCTTTAACTTGTGAAAATTGTGGATAAATCTGACATTCAACTTTTGAGTGTAACTTTAACCCATGTGTAGGGGAGCAATTAAGTTATATTCAAAGTCAAGGGAATTCTTATGGAAATAATGGAAATAACTATAGAAATTGTAATTGGAAATAAGGTGATAATCAACAGAAGAATTACCAGAGTACTGATAGAATAGGGCAGTTAACAAGTAAAATAAACAAATTTCTAGAGGGAGTTTGTAATAAGCAATCAGAATCGGAAGAATGTTACAGAAAGTTAGAGAATAAGATGGATCAAATGTTTAAAAATCAATCATCTTCAATTCATAATTTGGAAATACAAATTGGTCAATTAGAGATTTCTATTCCATCTAGGGAAAAAGGTCATATACCTACTAGTATAGAAGGAAATCCTAATGAAAATGTACATGCTATAGCCCTTCGTAGTGGTAAATTATTATATCAACCAAATCCTTTGGGTATGCTTGCTAATAATGATGTTGATGAAGTACCGGATGAATATCCGAGTAAATCTGATGAAAATGCAGGAGTGGATGAGCAACCTAAATCCGGAAAGGTTAATCCCCCTCAACCACCATTTCCGAATAGGATGAAAAAGAAGAATGAAGATAAGCAATTCATTGATTTCATCAACAAACTCAAAGGTCTGGAAATCAATCTTTCATTTATTGAAACCATTACTCAGATTCCTAACTACGGTAAGTTTATCAAAGAACTTTTATATCGAAAGTGTAGTTTAAAAGGAATATCAAAGGTATCTTTAACTGAGGATTGTAGTAAAATAATAACTGCTACAATGCCCACTAAACTAAAAGATCTAGGGAGTTTCACAATTCCGTGTAAACTTAGAAATATTTCTTTTCCAAAATGTTTATGTGATCTTGGGGCTAGTATAAATCTCATGCCTTTATCGATCTTTAAAGAATTGAAGCTTGATGATGAAGTTAAAAGGACAAATATGGTTTTGCAGTTGGCTGACCAGTTTATTAAACGTCCTTATGGCATAATAGAAGATGTGATAGTTAAAGTGGATAAATTTGTTTTCCCAACTAACTTTGTTGTGCTAGATTTTGCATATGATGAAAAGTACCCTATAATTTTAGGAAGACCTTTTATGCATACTGGCAAAACATTAATCGATTTTCAGAAGGCAAAATTAAATTAAGGATAGGTGATGATACGGTAGAATTTAACATGGGTAAAGCTGATAAATACCCTATGGATGAAGATATTTGCATGAAACTTGACTTGATTGATGCTTGCATCCAAGAAGTTGTTAAGTTATACTTCATCCATGAATATGAAATGATGGGGTTGAAAAACTCCATAAATCAGTAAATCTCTTAAATTTTCCTAATATATATATATAGTATATTAGTTTATTTCTATTTTAAAATATTTTAGTTTAGTATAGTTTTTCAAGTAAAATTGAAGAAAGAAGAAAAATATTTTGGATTTTGACATATCCTGATCGCGACCTGGTTCGCGCTTGTGATCATTTGAGGTTTAAACAATCTGTTTCTGAGTAAGAGGAAGTCACGATCGAGACTTACTCTCGTGATCGTGGCCTGTGCGATCTGCACAGCAGTTATTGCTGTAACAGCTATATTCTAACTGTTATTTTTTACAAAGTATCCGTTGGAAAGGCAATACTTATCCTATTTTCCCTATAAATAACCTCTTTTCATGATTTGTTTTCACAAAAACTCTTATTCTTAATCTCAAAACTCTCAAAAATCAAGTTTTCTCTTTTCTCC
>CATIWQ010032212.1:0-10626 GCA_949673415.1 Euphorbia schlechtendalii
GGAATTGCGGGAATTGACGACTTCCATTAAAGAGTGGATACGGTTTGATCAACTTTAGCTTTCACTTGCATACCTTACAACTTTGCTTTGCTTTCTACTTATACTTTCTATTTCGAAGTTTATGATATGTCTATGTGTCATTATGTGTATTTCGTGCTAAGTCTTTTATGTTAATCAACTTATATGCGTTGGCTTTAATTCTAAGAGTAGTTTAGGGGTTAACAATATCGTTTATAATCATTGAATCTGTGATATAACGCTATTTAGTGAGCCAACATTTTTGGAATGGTAACTTGATAAATGTGGCTATGTGAGAGTGACCCGTACTAAGCATAGTATTGACGTTGTCTGGGTTTATATAATAGTCTTATCTCGTTTGCACTAGGATTTGAAAAGTTATTTCATGTGTTGCTCTACGGTGAATCATTGAACATTTGAGTGTGTTGAACCGGGTTTGTTAGATCAGTCTAGTGCGTCGTAACATCTTTGTTGATCTTGCATGTTTTCTCTACTATACTTGTTCATAGTGAAAATCTATATATTAAGAGTCTCTCATCTATCACATCTATATTTACTCAACTTTTCATTCTAATCTTTCTATCCAAAAATCTCAAAACTATTTTTATTTTCTTTTACTTTGTCTTTCCTTGTTGATCCTTAGACCTAGTTCCTTCCTAGTGGGTTCGATATCTTTTAAAACTACATTGCAACTGTATACTTGCAGTTATCATCATTTTGCTATGTGATAAGGGGTATTGACAACACCTACATTTTTCGTGAACAAGTTTTTGGCATCATTATTTGACGATAAGCCTTACGAAATGAGTATAACCATGTCTCACGAACAAGTTTTTTTTGGAACTATTAAGTTATTAAACTTATCAGTGGAAAAGTGGCGAACACTTGGCTCATTTTGGACCGGACCATCTCAAGTAATGTTTGATTCCTTCTTTATGATACTCGATTTTGTTGGTTGCATAAGGAGGTGTCCACTAGGATAGAATACCATTATCCCTTAGATAATCTCAAAACTCTTGGCTTTAATAATCATCGCCTCGATCAGATCAAAGGGTCTTGATACCTTTCCCAAGCTGTTTCTTTACTTCTTTCCTGAACTCTTTGAATTTCTAAAAACTTTCAGACTTGTGCCTCATTAGGTATAAATAACCATATTGTGAGTAATCATCGATAAAGGTTATGAAGTAGACGAAACCTTCATGTGTCTTAACACTCATTAGATCAAATACATCATAATGTATTATTTCCAAAGTACTCGTGGCACTCCGACCCTTTCCTTTGAAAGGTTTCTTAGTCATCTTAACCTTTAAAGAAGGTTTACATGCCCAATAGGATTCTCATTCCATTGGACCCAAGTCACCACATTTGTGTTACTTAGTTAAGTGAGTCTCATTTATATGGTCTAGATGACAATGCCATAAGTATGAAGATTTCTCATTAACTTTAATTTCTTAACTATGTTCATATTTAGAATTTCAGTTTTAGTACCCAGAACATAAATGCCATGAAAGGAGATGATAGTATAAAAATTAGCGTCGAATTTGACAATTATTATTAGTAAATAAAATATCAAATCCATTTATTGCTAAACACGCAATAGAAATAATATTCTTAGTGATAGGATGAATATAATAGCAATTATTCAAAACTAAAACAAGGCCACTGGGAAACTGAAGGCTATATGTCCCTATAACTGTTGTAACAGTCCATGCTCCATTTCCAACTCTTAGGTCTAGTTCCCTCTTTGCAAGCCTCCTACTCTTCCGCAACCCCTGAACAAAAGTACAGATCTGAGTACCACAACTAGTATCCAATACCCATGTAGGTTCATAAGAAACTATAAAGGAACTCTCTAGTATCAATAAAACTCTAGAAATTCGAGTCACAACCCTCATCATTATTCGATGAGCTTGTTCCAAGAGAAATATTTTCGCTCTTCAACTCCAGCTGCTTCATGAGCTTTCTCTTGACTTTTAAACCATTAAGTTTCTTCGACTTATGGTCCTCAGCATTCACTTACTCCTTGAGTTTATTTCTAAACTCAATTTCATAAATCTAGAGCAAGTCCACAAGTTGGGTTAAGGTACAATTGGGAGAACACTCCTTGAGCATCTTCTTGAAAGAATCATATTTCTCGGGTAATCCCCTTAATAACATTTCTCTCAAGGACTATTCACTATACTCAACACCCAACTCCCTTAGTTTCTCCGAGTTATCATATATGTATATAACAACGTCTACTACTGAGGTGTCTCCCTACAACTTACTATGGAATAGTCTATCTTCCAAACTTTCCACCAAGTTTAGATGATGAATCATGGTTGCGAGATCCAACCCTTAGTACAAGTGTGTCTACTTCGAGAGCATGTTTTCTAACTTGAGCTTTGTGACAAACTCACAGTTTCCTTTATACCTCTCATAATCATTCATCTCACTTACAAAAGCATTCTTACCGGGATGTTTGGGACTCGTATCATCAAGAGCATAATCTAGGTAGTAGTTCTTGAGAACTCCTCTAACAGTACAAAACCACTCATTGAAGTTGTAAACATCACACTTTATGTTGCCAAGAGGACTGATATCAATATGAGTAATTTCGTTAGTGATCATATTCAACCTAGATATAAGATAGAAATTGTTCAGACATTAGTATATGTACATGCATTTAATATAAGATCTTTAATTAAACACATATTTCCTACTATTTTATCAACATTCAAATAGCCCCTTCTATTGAATTCGGGAAATCTAGTCCAACCAATTTTCCTTAGTAGGTAGCATCCATAGCCCATTCATTATGACCATCACTATAGCAGGTCAAGCCATAACAAACAAACATGGTTGGAACCCGTCCATTTGCATTCCATGCAATTGATAGTCCATTTATACGACTCCTTAAATATGTCTCCAATCTGGCATTAGCTCCATTAACATGGACAACTAACCCATTTTGGTTAAGGCATTAACCCCATCTAGTCTCATGACAAAGAAAAGCATGTTGTACATATCCTTACATCCATTAATAAGGTTTGTATCACGAACTATTACGGGAAGAAAATATACCGCCTTAATATTATTGTAAGGATTTTATGGTGTAGCTGGTCTCGCCCTAGTCTAGATCTTATACGATAGATATAATTATGATAATAATAGTTCCGGGCTATTTGGAATTATTAATCTAAGGGAACATGCTCAAGACTAGTAAATCATAGTCATTCCATTATGCCAAGACTCCACATATCATACAAAACAAATAAGGTCCATGTTTAAGTTCTTGCACCTATGTCTTTAAGTTTTAATTCAACTACTTAAACCATGGTTGTAAAACATATGCAAAATCCAATTCCCACACAAGAAATCAACTAAGTCATAAAAGTCCCTTGGGTACGCTTGAACCTAATATCGATGGAGATTTCCAGATAGAAGAGGCCCCCTTAAAGTAAATGAGAAGCCAAGTCCAATCCTTGCTAAAATAACCACAGGCACTTCGATTCATTGTATCACACACAATTGTGATTTAAAGATTTTGTTCTTTTAATCGAGTGAAGTACTGGAGGATCCTCAATTTAAAGCATTTACACATATGGTAAAATATTGTTAATTTATATGATAATCACCTAGACTAAGTTTGAGTAAAACCTTAATCTAGTTATCACATCATTTTCTATAACAAGAATTGAAACCTAAGTCATGTATAAAATACTTTAATTAATTCATAGAAAATATTATTTCAACATATTATCATCAATCATGCATAGCATATGGAAGGCTCTAATACCAATGATGGTTAAGTAAGGTAGTATTTGAACATGCTAACTTGCATGGTGGAATTTCAAAACGTAAAATTAACCCTAAAGGATCTCCTAAGTGTGCCATGATTGATATAATCTAAGTTGAAACATTCCATAGATGCTTGCATGTTTATAAAACTTAATAAAAGAAACCTAACATCTAAGTTAAGAGCATTACTAGTCGATGTGTGCCTTTCCCATCGGTGCGGCACTCCCTAAGAACTATTGGAAAGCACTCTGTTAGCACTAGCCTCCAAAATAGGATAACCTCTGTGATTGATCCACACGGATCCTGATCGACCAAAACCTCCCATAGAGGAACAACTCATTGGTTAATAACAGCTGCTAGACCACTCGAAGACCAACCCAAAAATATAACTTTGAACGCTCTTTTTCAAAATATGAATAAGCCTTCAAAAGAATTCTTATGATAGTGGAGAAACTTGTGGAGGATCTTGCAAAAGCTTGCAAAGAAAGATAGTAAAAACTAAGAAGGAAAGGCTGAGCTAAAGTGTATTGAAAGGAGGGGGTGGACCACTATTTATATTGGGAGGGGAGCAAAATCTCTACTCAAAAACCAATGTGGGATGGGAATATTCCCATCCCACAAGAAGGTTGTGATCACAAGGTTTTGACTCTACTAATTCTGAGGGGCTTATATTCGGTAATGATGCCAAAAACCTTGTTCCCCACTCCTCTACCGATAAGATAAAAGTTCAAAATATGAACAGGTGTTGTCAATACCGCTTATCAAATAGAAAAATGGTGACCACTGCAAGTATACAGTTTCGATATAGTTTTAAAAGATATCGATCCTACAGGGAGGAATTCGGTTTTAAGGACTAACTAGAGTTACAGAATAAAAGAAAATAAGATAATTTTTAGGGTTTGGATGGGTTGGATGATAGACTGATGAATAGATAGATGCATGAATAGATTAGAGAAGGCTTAAATTATATAGAAACTCTCTAAAGAACAATTTTAGTAAAGAAAAACAAGCAAAGTCATCAAGAATATTTTAAACACTAGATAACTTTAACAAATACGGTTCTAGACACCCAAATATTCAATGATTCACCGTAGAGCAACACATGAAATAACTTTTCTAAATCTAGGGTAAACGAATTATAACACTTATAAGAACCTAGATAACAATAATACTATGCTTAGTATAGGTCACTTCACATAGCCATATTTAGCAAGTTACCACTCCAAAAATGTTAGCTCACTAAACAGCTTCATAATCATAGATCTAGTGATTATACACAATCTTGTTAACCTCAAAATCACTCTTAAAGTTAACTCAAAAGCATACAACTTGATTAATATAAATAACGCAAAATGAAATACTCGTTATGACACATGGACATATCATAAACTTCAAAATAGAAAGAATAAGCAGGAAATAAAGTAAATTGTAAGGTATGCAAGGGAAAGCTAAAGTTGATCAAATCGTATCCACTCTTTAATGTGAGTCTTCAATTCTCGCAATTCCTACGTCTACTTTGAATGTGGTTTCGACTCATGCAGAACCTCTGCTAGGATGCTATTCGTTGTGAATATCGAATAAATGAATGTTGAAGAATGAAAACTTTTATTGATAAGTGCTTTGCAATTACACTCATACAACAATCGCTTAAATTTGTGGAGAAATCTAGTGATCAAAATAAGTATCGAATCACTTATACATTTTTCTTAGTATAACTTTGAACGTAGCGAAATCTATATATTTTCACTCTCTATCATACATGCATATTAACATTCATTGCCCACCATACATCCCACAAAATTTGTGTGATTTAAACCCTATTTATAGAGTATGAAGGGTTGCATATATCCAAACGAAAAGTCGTATCCATTGGCGAAGGGTTACATCACTTCAATATGATTAGATGCAAAGATTCATCCTCATCCACAATGGAAAGGAACCTTTTCATGATTGGTTGACTTCCAAAAGGTGTCTTTTCGTCTGGTAGTTGATGGCGATTGATGGTGGTTGATCATTTTTATCCTGCGGTTGGTAGTTGAAAAGATATAATCAATAACCGTCACAAGTTGCGACGGAATCGCGAATCCCATGTCACGATCTTGAACAATGGTTGGCAATCTTCTATTTATGAACAGTGACAAGTCGTGACTGCGAATAGGTATCACGATCTTGAATTGCTTTTCTTCATGATTCTTCTTTGCAACTTTGTCAATCTTTAACAACTTCAATCCTAAGTCAAATCCTTGTGTTCCACGCATCTTTTTGCACCTTTTTCACTCTTTTTACATAGAATTCCATCTTTAATCATTTTACTCCCAAGATTCACCTAGTTTCTACACTTGCATAAAAAATAACTACATACCATGTGAAATCTTATATATGAAGTATAAAATGACTCTAAACCATATCATTTTATAAGTAAAAATATCATGATAATAAGAGTAATTATACACTTATTACACCCCCACACTTAACTTTTGCCTTGACCTCAAGGTAAACACAACAGTAATGTGTAAAATAATATCAAGTTCATACCTCATTTGGTGAAAGACTATTGTAGTGAGTACCTCATTCCCACGTTGTATAAAGTTCAAGTAAAAGTTCAAAATTTCCCACAAAATAGTAATGTGCAATTTATATAGTCTAGTTGCATACCTTCGCTCTTAATGGAGGGTCAACCGAATTGTGTCTTCATATAAGCGTTATATGCTTGCTCGAATATTTGCTTCTCTTAAGCATAGTATAAAGTATAAAGAACAAAGGGAGTACGCTTTGAAAAGATTGATCTCAAGGCATTTTTAGGTAACCTAGGATGCTAAAAACACTCTTAGTGGTTGCATTTTATACTTCATACCACTCTCCCCTTTTTTAGTTGTTGCATTTTATACTCCATACCACTTTCTCTAATTTTTTTCTTTTAAGCATATGTTTTTGAAGTACAGATTTGTACTTTGCACCCATTTTTCTTGCTATGCTTTCTTTTCTTTTTTCACTCATTGAATTGTTGCTCCGTATCATTCCTCACCTTTTGCATAACTCATTGGTTATCCTCTCTTTCTTTTGATTTTTCTCTCTTAATACCCTCATCCTTTATTGATCACTTTCAAAGTATTATGGCTCTAGTTTCCCAACACGTTAAACACACTCAATACTTATAGGATGTATTCAAGAATAGCATATAAAACTCATAGTAAGAACACTACTAGATATTACTCCACTACTAACTTATCGGTAACATTAAACTAAAACTATACAAGTTATACTAATTCTTATTGCATTGAAATATATATCGAAACTTACTTGGAATGTTGCTTTTGAATGTTACTCATCACTCATCCTTGCCAAATGCTAAATGTTGTGCCAAAAGCTCTCACACTCTCAACGTGCACTCATACTCGAAACAAAAATTTTGTTCAAAATTTGCACTAACATCAAACTTGTAATACCTAACACTCAAAATAACCTTCGAACATATGTTAGTATAGTATATGTATGGATAATGTATAAATAACACGAAATTAAGAAAATTTTCGTATTCTTCAATTTTTTTATTTTATTTAATTTTTTTGGATTTTTGGGATTTTTACAAATGCCCCCCCACACTAAAGAACACAATGTCCTCATTGTGGAAGACTTTATTAAAAAATGAAAAACTAAACTAATCACACATGAAAATAAAATAAAAAGAAAGTTTGAACCTGGTAAATTTTATTCTTCTAAGCTTGAATCTGGAGGACTCGGTGAGATATCCATATTCTGCTTCTTGAAGTATGAATTCAACTTACGGCTCAAAGAAATGTTAGATTTCGTTAGTTTACGTATGTCTTGCTATATGGAGGTAATATCTAGGCATGCTTGATCAACATCCTTCATGAATTTTCCTCTCCAAGTATCATGGGTACTTCCGGAGGCTTGTCTTGTGTCACTACTTCCGATTTGATCTTCTTCATCAGAATTTCTCTCGTGAAGTAGATTCTTATGTTAGTCTTAGCTTTCTTACCCTTACTCCATATGGAAGAAACGTAAATTTTCCTTCATCTGCTTTGACCAATTCTGCTCTCTTCATATATACTCCTCCCATAAAGTTAAATTTCTCTCATGGACTATAGTGGTATGGTAGTTGGTTCTTCGCACCCAAAATAATCCCGTAAATCATATTTGCACCTCCAACTTTAGTCTTTTTATGTGTAGTAAGACTAGTGATGGACTCCAATGTATACATTGGAAACTTTGGCCGTAATTGCAAAACCAGCACTCCAATATAACCAAGTCTTTCATCGACACTTTAGTAGTTTTGTGTCAGAAGAAAAGACTTTGAGAAATAAACTTATGGAGGTAAAGAAGGCTGTTACTGTGATAAGTGTATAATTACACTTATAATCATGATATATTCAATCATTAAACATTATAAAGATTTCACATTGTATGTTGTTATTTTTTATGCAAATGCAGGTACTAGGTAAATCTTGGAAGTAAAATGATTAAAGTTGGAAATCTACGCAAAAAGAGTGAAAACGATGCAAAAAGATGCGTGGAACTTAAGGAATTGGCAAAGGATTGAAGATGTCAAAGATTGGTAGAAATCACAAAGAGGAATCATGTGAAAAAGGCATGTCACGATCGTGACACATATATCGCAATCGCTACTTGTTAACCTTCACAATAAAAAGTTACCAACCAAGTATTCACTATCATGACATACATTTGCGGTCTTGACCTTGACCATTTTTTGGCTAACTCTTCTCTTCTTTCAACCACCGGATAAGAACGATCAACCGCCATCAACCGTAAGATGAAATGACACCTCTTGGAAGTCAATCAATCATGAAAAGGTGCCTTTTCATTGTAGATGAGATCAAACCAATTCAACCAATCACAATGAAGAGGTGCAACTCTTCGCCAATGGATACGACCCTTCATATGAACAGATGCAACCCTTCTTACTCTATAAATAGGGCTCCAAACTACATAATTTCTGTATGGGGTGTATGGTGTGTGGTGTATGGTATACATGCATACATAGTTCTAGAGAGAAAATCATGTAGATTTTGCTTCGTTCTAAGTTAGCGAGAAAATGTATAAGTGATTCGAACCATATTTTGATCACTAGATTTCTCTATATATTCGAGCAATTGTTGTATAAGTGTAATTGCAAATCACTTATGAATAAAATTTTTTGTTCTTCAATATTCACAAAGAATAGCATCCTAGCGAAGGTTCTGTACAAGTCGAGAACGAATTCAAAGCAAACGCAGGAATTGCGGGAATTGACGACTCCCATTAAAGAGTGGATACGGTTTGATTAACTTTAGCTTTCACTTGCATACCATACAACTTTGCTTTGTTTTCTACTTATACTTTCTATTTCAAAGTTTATGATATGTATATGTGTCATATTGTGTATTTCGCGTTGAGTCTTTTATATTAATCAAGTTATATGCTTTTGAGTTAACTTTAAGAGTGATTTCAGGGTTAACGAGATTGTGTTTAATCACTGGATCTGTGATTATACCGCTGTTTAGTGAGCCAACATTTTTGGAATGGTAACTTGCGAAATATGGCTATGTGAGAGCGACCTGTACTAAGCATAGTACTATTGTTATCCATGTTTATATAATCGTCTTAATTCGTTTGCACTAGATTTAGAAAAGTCATTTCATGTGTTGCTCTGTGGTGAATAATTGAATATCTAAGTGTCTATAACCGAATCTCTTAAAGTAGTCTAGTGTACGCAATATCTTTGACTATTTTGCATGTTTTCTTTGCTATACTTGTTCGTAGGAATAATCTATACCGATTTCTTTTACTCTAATCCATTTATACAATTATCTATTTATTTACCACCATATCCCAACCAACCCAACAACAATAAAAATTATCTATTTTTGTTTACCCCGTAACTCTAGTTGGTCTTTAGAATCGAATTCCTTCCCCGTGGGATCGATATCTTTCAAAACTACATCAAAACTGTATACTTGCAGTGGTCACCATTTTTCTATTTAATAAGCGATATTGACAACACCTGTTCATATTTTGAACTTTATCTTATCGATAAAAAGGTGGGGAATAAGTTTTTTGGCACCGTTACCGAATATAAGCCCTCAAAATAAATAGAGTCAAAACCTTGCAATCATGCTACAAATATTCTTATTGGACGTACGAGTTCTTGAAATTGTATTGATCTAATCCCGTTAACTCAGTCCAAACATCTGACAGATCATAATCATCTTCTTTCTCGATCTCTTCATATGTTCCTCAAAATCCGAACCACTTAATGATATCCATTAGATTGAACTTATATTCTTCTCCTCTATTCTTAAATTTCCTTTTCTAGAAATTCCCATCTTCTTGAATAGTTACCAAGAACTCGAGAACCCATTCCTCATTAAACAAGAAATGGATGTTCACGAAGTTTTCCAACCCAAATAACGAAAAATTTTATTCTACTTCCCCATGAATCCCAACATCAATCGCAAAAGTAGGATCATAGAATAATGTACCTTGGATTTCAAAGTTCTTCATCCTCATGTATCTTTCTACTTCTTCTTCATCGTATATGGGAAAAGGACATCCATATTTGGTTTGTTAATTAACCAATTTGTTCTTACCCTTTGTTGCTGCTGATTTCTTGGGGGGCATTGAAATTGAATTCAAGAATTGAAAGAAAGGTTTGTGTTCGATTTTGAGAAAAACAGAGAAAAACTTGTTTGCAAGAGCTTGTATTTGTGTAAAAGAGTGATTGATTTGGTAAAAGCACTTAGGAAAGTGTGTGTGTGTGTGTGTGTGTGTGTGTGTGTGTGTGTGTGTAGGAAATTGGGTAATTGTGGC
>CATIWQ010032245.1:0-15638 GCA_949673415.1 Euphorbia schlechtendalii
TTCGTAGGGAAAATCTATATATTTAGATTCTCTAATCTTTCATATCTATATTTACTCATTCTTCATTCTAACCCTCCTATCCAAAACCTTACATTATTTTATTTTCTTTATTTTGTCTTCCTTATTGATCTTTAGACTTGGTTCCTTCCCTGTTGGTTTGATATCTTTTAAAACTACATTGCAACTGTAGACTTGCAGTTATCATCATTTTTCTATTTTATAAGAGGTACTGACAACACCTATACTTTACGTGAACAAGTTTTTGGCACCATTATTATATTGCCAAATCTTGCGAACAAATTATTAAACTTATCAGTAGAAAAGTGGCGAACACATACTAGTGAGTTTCTTTATATTTCCTTATGAGTCTAAGTTAGTATTGGATACTTGTTATGGTACTCATATGTGTACTTCTACGTAGGGGTTGCATAGCAGTGCTGCAACAGTTTTAGGGACATATAGCCTTTTATTGCCTAGTGGCCTTGTTTTAGTTTTGAACATTTGCTATTAATTTCCTGCCATTACTAAGAATATTATTTCTGCTGTGTGTTTAGCAACAGAATGATTTTTAATTTTAGTTTCACATAATAAATGTCAAATTCAGTGTAATATTATTCTTTTTGCTTATGGAATGTATTTGACTGACGTTTATGTTCAAGAATCTAAAATGGATATTCTTAATATGAATATTGCTAAGAAATTAGAGTTAGATAACAAGAAATCTTAATACTTATGGCAATGTTGGCCATATAATTGAGACTCACTTAACTAAGTTACATAAATGTGGTGACTAGGGCCCAATGGACTGGGAACCCTATCGGGCATGCAAACCTTGTTTAAAAGGAAAGTTGACAAAGAAACATTTGATGCAGCAAGTACTTTTGAAATAATACATTGATGTATGTGATCCAATGAGTATTAAGACACATGAAGCTTTCGTCTACTTGATAATTTTTATCGATAATTACTTGCGATATGGTTACCTGTACCTTATGAGGCACAAGTCTTAAAGCTTTGAATAATTCAAAGAATTAGAACCAAAGTAGAGAAATGACTTGGGAAAAGAATAAAGACCCTTCAGTCTGATAGAGGTGGTTAATACTTATGCCAAGAATTTCAAGATTATCTAAGGGATAATTGTATTTTATCCCAATGAAAAACCTCCTTATACACCCTAACACAATGGAGTGTCAAAAGGAGAAATGGAACCCTACTTGATATGGTTCGGTCAATGATGAGCCAAGTAGAACTTAATAGATCCTTTTGGGGTTATTTACTTGAGATCGTAGTTTATATTCTAAACAATGTGCCCTCAAAATTAGTTGATCAAACACCATACGAAATGTGGTATGGTAAGAAACCTGCTCTTTCTCACTTGAGAGTTTGGGGATGTCCTACTTATGTCAAAAAGATAAATTTAGATAAGCTGGGTGTTAAGTCTAATAGGTGTCTATTTGTATATTACCCTTAAGAGACTATGGGTTATAACTATTACTATCCCAAGGAATAAAGGTACTTGTTTCTAGGAATTCTTAGTTCCTTGAGAAGGAACACATACTTGCGAAAGCTAGTGGGAGCAATCTTGATTTGGATGCTCAAGAATATCAAATAGACAATCAATTGATTTATCCTACACATATTACAAAAGAAAAAGTAAGCATGGAATAACCTATTATAACATGGACATTGCGTGGGTCAGGTCAGGCTCTTATCATTCTTGAAAGATATGACTACGTCATCACTAATGATAAGAACATCTTTCTTATGGAAGATGATGAGCCCAAGACTTACAAGGAAGAATGGAAGGCTCAAATTCTCACAAATGGTTTACAGCCATGAAGTTAGAAATGGATTTCATGTACGCAAATCAATTCTGGCACTTGGTTGATTTTCCAAGTGAGATTAAGCCCATAGGATGCATGGTTTTCAAGAAGAAAACTAACATGGATGGTAATGTAATTACCTAGAAAACAAAGTTAGTTGTAAAGGGTTATAATCAAAAAAAGGTATTGACTATGATGAAACCTTTTCACTAGTAGCCATGCTAAATTCTTTTAGAATACACCTTGTATTATATGTTGATGACATATTATTAATAGGAAATGTTGTTCCTTTTCTTCAAAAAGTTAAGTAATGATTATCAACGAAGTTCTCCATGAAAGGCATTGGAGAAGATGCTTTTATACTTGGTATAAAGATCTACCATGATATATCCAAGAGGCTACTAGGTCTTTCTCTAAGTACATACATAAACAAGGTTTTGGTTAGATTTAACCTTGACCTTTCAAGAAAGGGTTATCTTCCCATGTCTCATCTGGTTAAACTTTCTAAATCCGAGTGTCCGAAAACATAAGAGGAGAGACTGTGCATGATTGGAATTACCTATACTTTGGCAATAGGATCCATCATGTATAATATAGTATGCACTCGATTAGATGTCTTACATACCTTGAGCATCACGAGCAAATTTCAATCTGATCCAAGTGAGAAGCACTAGATGGTCATTAAAAATATCCTCAGGTACATATGAAGAACTAAGGTTATGTTTTTAGTTTATGGAGAAAGTGATCTCATTGTGAAGGGATTCAGTGATGCAAGATTTCAGTTTGAGAACGACGATTACAAGTCCCGGTTAGCATATGTGATTATCTTACACGAAGGAGTAGTTGTTTGGAAAAGTTTCAAACTAGATACGATTACCAATTCAACTATTGAATCTGAGTATATATCTACTCCTAAAGCAACTAAGCAAGTTGTCTAGCTAAAGGAATTTATTGGTGATCTCAGTGTGGTGTCCATTATTGTAAATCCAATAGTAGTCTATTGTGATAACTATGGGGATATTGCTTCGGTAAAGGAACCATGGTCTCGTTAGAGAAACTGACAGGTACTCAGAAAATACCATCTCATTCAAAAGATAGTTGCTAGAAAAGATATAAGTTTAGAATACATCCTTATGGATCAGATTCTAGTGAATGGACTAACAAAGCCATTAACTCAAGTTAAGCATGACAAATATGTTAATGAGAATGGCATGAAGAACATGGGTATTTGGCTCTATCTCAAATGTGTGTTTTTTAGACATGATGTATGCCTTAGAGGTAATTAAGGAGATGTGTCTTTATTAGTCACTAATGTATAAACAATTTTGGATTATTGTTTATCAATGATAAGACACCTTTGTTATATATCAATGATATTCTATAATTATGTGTCTTTTATTAGACATGATGTATTCCCTATAGGCAATTAGGGTGATATATATTTATTAGTGATAATGTACAAATAGTTTTAAGATTATTATTATCAACAATAAAGGCACCTTTGTTGTCTATGAATGTTTATTAAATTTATGTATCTCAATGGCATCATATATATATATATATGTGTGTGTGTATGTGTGTGTGTGTGTGTGTTATAATGTATGTGCGCATTGATAAAGCAAAGTCCATGACTAATTCATAGCGTGAAAGTGTGAGGAAATAGTGGAGCTATGTGGTGTGAGAATTGCACACATGTGTTACTATGAATAGTCTAAATATCCCTAATTATAGTTTCATTGAGACTGCACATCAATGAAGTGGACAGACTAGTATGTGTAAGCTTGCTCCTTGGATTAGATCCAAGCAGCTGATCTCACGAGCTGAAGGTGGTACCTTGAGTTAACACATGAATGTATTCGGGTGATACATAGGAGGCCGCTATAAGACAGACACTCAGAAATAACTATATCCATGTGTTGGTATCATGTCTTATTGCAGTAACAGGACAAGTATCATCAAACCTGAGATACTAGTTACCTTGTCTAGGAGTTTCTCTACTTTGGGTCATACTTATTCATACCCTGGGGATCAGGATGATATGGGTGATTATAGGTATAGTGATGATCATTCGTTGTTAAGCCAAGTAGTCAAGATGGGATCCATCACTCCATTATATAGTGATATAATGGGAGATGTACCTTAAGGCCTCTTGTTAAAGAAACACACTCATACACCTCTTATCAAGGTATAAGATTAATAAAACGGGTTTCTTGTCAATCTTGATACATTATGGCGAGTGGTGTTCTTCGTGAACAAGTCTAATTCCAAGATAGCTATGGCTATTACATGAGCTAACACTTAATCCAAGCTCAATAAATTTGATAGTACTTAACCTGATGGAAGGAGTTTATTGTATTGGTTACTATTGCCGAACCAAATCAGGTAACAAGCACATGGCATTCCAAGTATCAAAGGATCATATGCCTTTGCTAGAAAGCCCATTTGATTGTATAGAGTTATCAAGTTCCATATCAATCTAGAACATTGAGCCTAAAGGTTCCTGGATGAGAAGCCAAGTTTAGGTTAACCTCTAGCAGCTCTATACTTCAAGATCCTAGGAGGTCACCCACTTTGGGTCTTTACTGGACTAAGTAAAGAACCTATAGATTTGGCCTATGTCGAGAATATAAAGAAAGTTAAAATCATTGGATGTATTATTTATTGGTTGGGAAAATTAATAATTAAAACAATTTAAAGGAGGAGTTTAGGGAAAAATTTCATAGAGGTGAGCAAGGGATTTTTCCCATTACTAGTGGGCCCCGCGAACACTCAATGTTCGCAGGTGGGGACTGCGCAACTGTCCCGATAAGCAAATATTGCTCACAGGCCACTAGCATGCTTTTGCACTAGGTCAGTGCGTGCTAGTTGGCAGCAAGCTTGCTAGCAGCCCGCAAGCCCATGCTTGCTATGAACATGGGATTTTGGTCCTCACTCACAAGTTCAATGATGAGGCTGTAATTTATTTTCCTTTGCTAGTCTTTCACTTTGACGGGATCTCAGAGTTCCTCATGAGAAGCATTCCTTGTTCTTTATAAACCTTACATAACCCCTTTTATGCTGTACCAATTTGACTCAGCCCAATCCAGGCCCAATGCCCATACTGACATGCTAATGTTAGTGTTGGCATTAGGAATGTTGGTGCTAGTGTTACCACAATGACACCAACATTGCCAAGTCAGTAGTGACCAGGCTTGGATTGGGATAAACTAAAGCCCAAAAGCCAATACCAATACCGATGTTTCTAACATCGGTATCCATACATCGATGTCGTCGAGTCAACAACAACAGAATTGCAAAAATTGGGAATAATGGAGCCATTAGTCTTCTAGGGCCCTTGTACCCTTAGTTGACTTTACCTGCATGCTAAACACTATAGGGTGGCCGGAGAGGGTCCTCCTTCCTTACTTTGGGGGTGGTAAAAAGGGTAAAATGACATGGTAAATCATGATGAACTTTTGTTTGGATTGAAGGGTGCTCTCCAACAAAAGGGGAGCTGGAATATAGACAAAGGGGTACTGAATTCATGCACAAGAGGTAGTAAAGAGAGTTCCTTTGGTTTTTGAAAGAAAAACTCACATATCATAAGCTTTTGGGTTGGTTTTTGGGGTATCCTTGAGGTTAAGTAAGATTCTCTTTAAAGGAGAGAGATAAGTTCATAGGAAGGGTATGAACTTGGGATTTCTTGGATTCATCTAAGTAATCTTGAGGTTTAGATTCACAAACATTGAGGAGGATTGAGGAGAACAATGTCTCTAGCTCACATTCATGTTCAATCTTCTTTTCACCACATTTGTTGAGTTTTAACTCAATAAAACTTTGTGGAGGAGGCACCAATATAGTCTCTTACTACACTTAAGTCATTACACTTTAAGTTTGTGGAGCAACAATTGCCTCATCCCTTGGTTTTCTCAAGCCGAACAACCACATCACACATGTAAAGAAACGAGGAGGGCTTCCCGGAGGAACTTTGCGGATCTCGAAGAAGTGGATTCTTGACTACAAGGTGAGCTTTTGAGTTCCTAGAGTTGTGTTCATGCTTATTTGATGATTTCATGTTGCTTTGAAAAATGTTCAAATCCTTGCAATTTCCACCTACGTTATGGAAAAATAAGGCAACACTAACATTGGTGTTGTGACGTTGGTGTTGGTGTTGCAATGTTGACACCGACATTACAATGTTACCTTTTTTTCTAGAATGTAAGATTACATGTTGTTTACCAAGTAGGAATTAATTAACCGAAAATGACTTGTTTACATGGATATATTGGTATTAGTAGAATAATTACATGTTGGAATAATCTTTTCGATATATCCCGAGGAAAATCAATATTTAAACAACGGGTACCTCTTCACCGAGATAAAATTATTATCATACTTAAATTTTCTCAGACTAAATACGAAGGGTAGTAATTATCTCCCCGAGCCTAGAATCACTTACGAAGTCCATATGTTTGTGAGTTATTAAGTTAAAACTAGGAGACCTCATGAAAGGAACACCCTGTTCTCGGATTTTGACCTGACGAAATTCACATGCTGCATTTTCATTAATAAAATTAGCAACATATTTTTATAAAAATGAATTAATTTTTATAACAAAAACCATGAGCCTTTATTGGCACCTTTTATTTAACTCAACCATATGAGTCTTTCAAATTCCTAAATTGAACAAACTTGGTGCATTGGTACATGTTTGTGTTGTGAAAATATTTCATGCAAACCTTTGTGGATGCAGGTAGAATAGGTTAGATGTATGTTAGGATTTATTTTCTTTCGAGTATCGCGTTTCAATAAAAATTATGTATTTGTTAGATCATTTGTATAATAGGATATGGATGTATTCATTTCCCTATATCTCATGTATTTTAGGCCATTTGTATTTCCCATCCCCAAACATGTAAATAATTCCCCTAGACTAGGTGCATTCACTTTATAACTTGTTTACTTTCCGAACTTATTTATTGCTTTCCATATGCGTGCTAAAATATAACTCGAAAATAATTTAAAACAAGATATCATGACGTTGGGATATGGTAGCCACTTGCCTAATATGACTTAAATAATGACAAAATAAGTAACTCATCTAGACCCGAATCTGTATATTACAATATCGTTTAGGCTTAACGGATATAGGTTGTATCGAATTTCCTAGAAGAGCTTATCTAGGTGGAGTCTCTGTATAACGTAGGCTAGAGGTTTAGGCCTCGAGTCTTTGGAATTTATTCCACAAACATAATGCACTTAGAAAACCCCACATCCCATATCATGGGGATGGCGCCTCGCGGTCACCGCACGGGTAAATCGTTATCCACTCACACTAGTAGGACAACACAAGCCCGTTAGATCTTGCCTTGTGTGGTAGCGCACAACTTGCGCAAGTGGGCTGTGAGTGGGTCAACTTGCAGAGCCTAGGGCTCCATGTAGATGACCCGCTTGTGGGATGGGGATTTTCCCCATCCCACATTATTAAAAAGGGGAGCGTTCAGCTCACTTTCTCCCTATATATTGGCTCTTTCTGCTCCTTTGTTTCACACTTCAGCTCAGCCTTCCTTTTGAGTTTTGACATCTTTTCTTCATGAGCTTTTTGCAAGATGATCAATGAGTTTCTTTAAAGTTTCAAGAATTCTTTTGAAGGATCATTCATATTTTGAAGAGAGCATTCTAAGTTATATTTTTAGGTTGGTTTTCGAGCGGTCTAGGAGCTGCTATCTACCAACGGGTTCTTCCTTAATGGGAGGTTTTGGTTGCTGAAGATGTGTGTGGATCAATCATAGAGGTTGTCCTAGATTGAAGGCTAGTGCTAACCGAGTGTTGTCCATTTATTCTAAGGGAGCGCCGAACCAAAGGAAGATACATATCAACATGTAATGCTTTTAATTTAGATGCTAAGTTTCTTTTATTAAGTTTTATATACCTATGAGCATCTATGGAACGTTTCAACTTAGATTATATCAATCATTACATGCTTAGGAGTTCCTTTAGGGTTAATTTTAAGTTTTGAAATTTGCATGTTCAATTATTATTTTAATTAAACAGCATCTTGCTGGTATAATAAACTTGCTATTATGTATGTATATAAATTCATTTATATAATAAAATAAAGTTCGTGACTATTTCATAGTGTGAAAATGCAAGGATATAGTTGGAGCTATGTGGGGTGAGAATTGCACACATGTGTAAGTATGGAAAAGTATAAATATCCCTAGTCATAATTTCATTAAGACTACACATCAATGACGAGGATATACTAGCATGTGTAAGCTAACTTCTTTGATTGGATAGATGTAATTGATCTTATGAGCTGAAGATGGTACCTTGAATTAACACATGAATGTATTCGGGTAATACATTGGAGACTGTTATAAGACAGACACTAAGAAATAACTATATCCATGTGTTGTTGTCATGTCTTTTGAAGTAGCAGTATGAGTATTCTCAAACCTGACATACTGGTTACCTTGTGCGAAAGTTGCTATACTTTGGGTCATACTCGTGCATACCCCATTTATTGTAATGATACAGATGATTGAAGGGCATAACGATGACCATTCATTGTAAGTCACGTGGTAAAGATGGGATCCATCACTCTTCATATAGTGATATAATGGGAGTTGTACCTTAAGGCCTCTTGTTGAAGTAACACACTCATAAACCTCGGATCAAAGTATGAGATTGATAAGACAGGTTTCTAGTCAACCTCAGTACATAAAGACAAGTGGTGTTTTTCATTAATAAGTCTACGTTTGGGATAGATACAGCTATTACATGAGCTAACAGTTTATCCGATCTCTAGGAAATTGGATGGTACTTAACATGATGGAAGGAGTGTATTTTACTGGTTACTTTTGCAAAACCAAATCAAGTTACAAACACGTGACGTTTCGAGTATCGGGGGATCATGCGCCTTTGCTAGAAAGCCCATTTGATTGTCTAGAGTCATTGGGTTCCATATTAGCTTTGAAAACTAAGCCTAAAGGCTCCTACATGGAGAGCCAAGTTAAGGTCAACCTCTAGCGACGCTATACTTCGGGATCATATAAGGTCAAACACATTGGATTTTCATCGGTCCAAATAAAAAACTAATAGATAGGTTTTACACCTAGAATAAAATAATCAAGTTCGTTTTGGATTGACCATTAAATGGTCGGACCAAATAACAAGTTGAAAGAGGAATTGGGAAAATATACAATGTGCAGAGTAAGGGATTTTCCCATTATGAGTGGGCCTCGCAAACTCGAGTTGTTCGCCAGAAGGGGCCTGCATGGCATCCTCGCGAGCACTGAAAGTGTGCTTGTAGGCTACTAGCATGCATTAGGGCATGCTGGTGGGCTGTAGGCTCACCAACACACTTGCAAGACAAGGCAAGCCCACATACTGTCGAAGTGGGCTGTGAGTGTGTGGGTCAAACCCGCAGAGCATGGAGTTCCACCCGGTGACCTACATGTGGGATGGGAAATCCTCCATCTAACATTGCTAATAGGGGATTATTTGGCTCTCCTTCTCCCTATATACAAGAGCCTCCTCCTCCTCTTTCAAATAACTTCAGTTTAGCTTTCCTTCTAAGCTTGAATCCTCTCCGAGTTTCTCTAGTATTTGCAAGATTTCTTTTAAAGGTGTCAGCACGGGATTCTTGGTCCCTCTTTGCGAAGCGATGACGAGAATTATTTTCACTTGCCTCCTTTTGTTCTAGTGTTCTGTTTTGAGGTTATGAGACATTCGGAGGAGATCCTTATGTCTTTTAGAAGCCAAAATCGTTCAAAACCAACCCTAAACCATCCCAAATACCATATAATACCAATTAAAAAAATCATGATAACCATTAGAAAAATAATAAAACTAGTAAAAAACACTGGTCCCAGTCTAACCAACCTGCCCCGATTCAATTTTTAAGACCGGTCCTATGCCGATCCTCTTAGAACCGGTACTAACGCTGGCACCAGATTGCTAAGCTTTTATCTAGGCAGGCCGGGACCGATCTAGATCGGCCCTTTAAGGAGGACCAGCATCGACCTCAACCAGGTAGGTACCGCCCTGCCCCTTTGGGCCGGTGTTGGCTGGTTGGGCTGATTGCAACCTGGCAATTTGCCAGGTCGGGCTGGTCCCGGCTTACTTGCAGCCCACATAAAATATTATTTTCCATTTTTACTCATATTTTTATTTTTCTTTTCTCAAAAATACCCTTTACCCTCCACTTATTTACAATTTCTACCAACCACTATATAAGTTTAAAAATTAAATTTTTTTAAGGGTTGGAACTTTTACCTTTTTGGAAAATTCTTAGAGAGAGAATTCTAAAGAGAGAAACTCATGAGATTTGTTGAGAAAAAGTCAGGGAAATCTCTAAATCCTTTTTCCGATGCTTTTTCTCATAAAACTTCCTTTTTCCTTATGTTTTCTTAGAGTGAAAAGCCAAAAATTTAACTCTCGGGTTTCCTACTCTCACAACAAAAACAAACCTACTTTCTAGCCAAATCAAGCAAAAAAAAGACTTCGGGATCTTGTTCTTCGGCGTTTCTGGCTCCAAAAATTACGGATTTATGTCTGAGGGGTAAGATTCTAAGCTATTGGAGACTGTTAACGTGATTTTTTACTTTATTTTCTATCATTTTTATATTTTTGTCTTTGTTTGTTTATTTTCTCATAGTTGATTACCATTTTAGGCCCCACAAGATGGGAAATCATTTTCTCCCTGACAACCGACTGCACTTTTTCCATGTTTAATTTAAAACGATAAAGTTAGGAGATAAATCAAGTCTAAAATCAATAGTTTTCCAATAAGAGTGCACGGGAAGCCCAAATTCCTTACTTTAAACATCACTCAAGCACAATGCTTTAACAATCTCCCTAATCTGACCTAATTGCATGATTAATTGAGTCTTGTATGGTATTACTAACCCTATTTATGGTGTGCTGTATAATTGTACTAACCCTTTATGGATGTAGATTAGATGTATAATTAGGATTTTATTCCTTCGGGCATTCTTTTGTAAAAACTAATGTATTTTTAAATAAAATTGTATTTAGGGTCATTTGTACTACCCCCAAAAATGTATTAAACCCCCCTAGGTTAGAAGCCTTTTACTTTATCGCTCTTACTTATTTTTCTCTATGTGTTCACTTACCACATTTACTAATTTATCACTTTCTCGCTTGTGATTTCTTTAAATTACTCAACATAAATCGAAAATGACTAGAATTAAGTTGAAATATTTTAAAGGTGGTTGCTTTTATGTTATCAAAATTCAAATAATGACGAAGTAGGTAACTCATCCGGACTTAAAACTCTTTACTACAGTTCGGTTTAGGCGTAACAAGATATAGCGAGTTTCCCAGAAGAGCTGATCTGGGTGGCGACTCCGTAACAAGGTAGGTGAGAGGTTTATGCCTTGAGTCTTTCTAAAACTTTTCTTTCTCATTCATTTTTGAAAACCCCCATGCCCTATGTCATGGGGCTGGTGCCTCGCGGCGACTGCGCGGGTTCGAAATGTCGCCTGCTCATAGTTGCGACTCCGTTGGGGATCATTCTTCTTTTTAAGCTTAAAGTTTAAAAGACTTTGATTAGTATTGAAAAGTCATTAAATGAGTTTATCCACATCTTAAATATTTCACCAAAAGCATATGCATTAGATGGATTAGCCTTAAGAGCAAGTCCAACCATTTTCCCCATTTTTCATTTCCCTAACTCCATTTTGTTGGATCTATAGTGTTTTTTCTCCTACCATCTTCCCCATTTTCCATTCCCGAAATCAAATTCACATTAAAATAATAATATTTTATTATTAAACTAACAAAATGAATAACAAAACAATAATTAAAAACAATAAAAAAAGTAAAAAGTAATATTATTTTATTCAATTCCCCAATATATTCCCCAACAAGTAATAATATTTTATTCAATCCCCATATTTGTGAGACCCCATTTTGGGGATATACCATATGGGGAATAGTTGGGCTTGACCATTCCCCATATTTATTCTCCTTTTTGGAGAATTCTCCAAAATGAGGAACCATTGTAGTTGCCCTAAGGTTAGGGTGCCAAATTTTCACCGGAAGCCATGAAAGTATCACTTATGACCTTATCAGGATCGAGGATACCTAGTATGTGGATCACTTGTTACCATATGGAATGTACCTCCCTCGTTCACACCTATTTGGGGAGAGGCTTAGAGTATATTGCATCGTAATAAGAACTATCTACATCAACAACCCTTGTGACTGAACTCATATAGCATCCCTTTAGTAACTTCCCCTATGTGCATTGTGCAAGTTCGCTCCTTAACATCCTTGTGGAGTCAAGATGATCCAAGCCTAGATTTATGATCGCAAGGTTTTGAATTTACTAATTTAGAGGGCTTATATTCGGTGATGAAGCCAAAACCCTTGTTCCCCACTTTTCTACCGATAAGTTAAAAGTTCAAAATATGAACAGGTGTTGTCAATACCACTTATCAAAATAGAAAAACGGTGACCACTGCAAGTATACAGTTTCAATGTAGTTTTAAAAGATATCTATCCTATAGGGAAGGGGTTGGGTTCTAAAGACCAACTAGAGTTACGGAACAAACGAAAATAGGTAATTTGATTGGATGGTTTGGAAGATAGATAGATGAATAGATAGATGTATGAACAGAATGGAGAGGATTTAAAATATAAAGATATTCCCTAAGAACAAGTTTAACAGAGAAAAACATGCAAAATCATCAAGAATATTTCGTACACTAAATAACTTCAACAAATAAGGTTCTAGATGCCCTAATATTCAATAATTCACCGCACAGCAACACATGAGATGACTTTTCTAAATCTAGGGTAAACGAATTATGACACTTATAAGAAGCTGGATAACAATATTACTATAATTAGTACGAGTCGCTTTCACATAGCCATATTTACCAAGTTACCATTCCAAAAATGTTAGCTCACTAAACAGTGTTATAATCACAGATCCAGTGATTATACACAATCTTATTAACCCCAAATTCACTCTTAAAGTTAACTTGAAAGCATATAATTTGATTAATATAAATGACGCAAGACGAAATACTCATTATGATACATAGACATATCATAAATTTTGAACTAGATAAGCAGTAAACAAAGTAAAGTTGTAAGGTTATGCAAGTGAAAGCTAAAGTTGATCAAACCGTATCCACTCTTTAATGAGAGTCGTCAATTCCTGCAATTCCTGCGTCTACTTTGAATTTGGTCTCAACTCGTACAGAAACCTTCGCTAGGATGCTATTCTTTGTGAATATGAAAAAAAAGAATGTTGAAGAACCAAAACTTTGTTTATAAGTACTTTGCAATTACACTGAGACAATAAATGCTTGAATTTGTGTAGAAAAATAGTGATCAAAATAAGAACCAAATTAGTCATACATTTTACTCGCTAAGACTTTGAATGAAGCGAAATCTAGATATTTTCACTCTCTATCTATACACGCATACTATCATTCAATGCCACACACCATGCACTACATAACCCACCATGCATGAAATTGGTGTGATTTGAACCCTATTTATAGACTGTGAAGGGTTGTGTCTATCCAAACAAAGAATCATGTCCATTAGCGAAGGGTTGCATCACTTTAATATGATTGGATGCAAAGATTCATCCTTATCCACAATGGAAAGGCACCTTTTATGATTGGTTGACTTCCAAAAGGTGTCTTTTTTGTTGGTAGTTGATGGCGGTTGATCGTTGTTATCTGCGGTTGGTAGTTGAAAAGAGATAACAAATAACCGTCATAACTCATGACCGCGAATCACATGTCACGATTATGAATTATGATTTGTAACTTTCTATTTATGAGGAGTAACAAGTCGCAACCGCGAATGGGTGTCACGATCGTGAATATGCTTTTTCCTCATGTCCCTTCTTCGAAACTTTGCCAATCTTTGACAGCTTCGATCCTAAGCCAAATCCTTGTGTTCCACACATCTTTTTTCACCTTTTTTACTCTTTTTACATAAAATTTCATCTTTGATCATTTTACTCCCAAGATTTACCTAGTTTCTGCATTTGGATAAAAAACAACTACATACCACGTGAAATCTTTTTTATGAAGTATAAAATAAAACAAAACCATACCATTTTATGATTGAAAATGTCAAGATAATAAGTATAATTATACACTTATCACACCCCCATACTTAACTTTTGGCTTGTCCTCAAGGTAAACACAACAGAAGTGTATAAATTAGTAACCAAGTTCGTACCCCATTCGGCGAAAGACTATTGTTGTGAATACCACTTTCCCACGTTGCATAAAATTCAAGTAAAAGTTCGAAATTTCCCACAAATCAGTAATGTGCAATTTATATAATTCAGTTGCATACCTTTGCTCTTAATGGAGGGTCAACTGAATTGCATCTTCATATAAGTGTTATATGCTTACTCGATTATTTTCTTCTCTCAAGTATAGTATAAAGTAAAAAGGACAAAAGAAGCACACTTTGGAAACTTTGATCTCAAGGCATTTTTAGGTAACCTAGGATGCTAAAACACTCTTAGTATTCATACCGCTCTCCCCTTTTTTTAGTGGTTGCATTTTATGCTCCATACCACTTTCTCTCATTTTTTTAAGCATATGGAGAAAGTGGTATGGAGCATAAAATGCAACCACTAAAAAAGGAGAGAGTTGTATGGAGCATAAAATGTAACTACTAAGAGTGTTTTTAGCATCCTAGGTTACCTAAAAATTCCTTGAGATCAAACTTTCCAAAGTGTGCTCCTTTTGTCCTTTATACTTTATACTATGCTTAAGAGAAGGAAATATTCGAGTATGCATATAACGCTTATATGAAGATGTGATTTTGTTGAAACTCCATTAAGAACAAAGGTACTCAACAGCACTATATGAATTGCTCATTACTAATTTGTGGGAAATATCGGACTTCTACTTGAATCTTATGCAACGTGGGAATGTGGTACTCACTACAATAGTCTTTCGCTAAATAAGGTACAAACTTGGATAACTAATTTATACACTTATGTTGAATTTACCTTGAGGACAAGGTAAAAGTTAAGTGTGGGGGTGTCATAAGTGTATAATTACACTTATTATCATGACAATTTTACACATTAAACACTATAGTACAGATTCGTACTTTGCACCCATTTTTTGTGCTATGCTACCTTTTCTTTCTTTCACTCATTGAATGGTTGTAGTTTCTACTCCGTACCATTCCTCACCTTTTGTATAACTCATTGGTTATCCTCTCTTTCTTTTGATTTTTCTCTTTTAATACCCTCATCCTTTATTGATCACTTTCAAAGTAATATGGCTATAGTTTCCCAACACTTTAGACACACTTAATACTTATAGGACGTATTCGAGAATTGCATATAAAACTCATCATAAGAACACTACTAGATATTACTCCACTTAAAAACTTATCAGTAGCATTAAACTAAAACTATAGAACTTATACTAATTCATGTTGCATTGAAATATATATCAAAACTTACTTGGAATGTTGCTCTTGAATGTTACTCATAACTCATCCTTGACAAATGATAAATGTTGTGCTAAAATGCTCACACTCTCAACTTGTGGTCATACTTGAAACACTTTGCTTAAAAAAGCACTAACATCAAACTTGAAATACCTAACACTCACAATAACCTTCTAACATATGTTAGTATATGATAAGTGTATAATTACACTTATTATCATGATAATTTTAGACATTAAACACTATAGTTTAAGTCATTTTTATACTTCATATAAAAGATTTCACGTGGTACGTAGTTATTTTTTATGCAAATTCAGGTACTAGGTAAATCTTTGAAGTAAAATGATTAATGATGGAAAT
>CATIWQ010032291.1:0-12942 GCA_949673415.1 Euphorbia schlechtendalii
AATTCTTGCAAAGGCTGTCACTTTATAATTTTTTAATAATATTATTAGTTCATGTTAGGAAATAACCTAAAATTTATATGAAATTTTACCTCCCCAATCCAGATGTTCTATGATCTATGTTTTTCTTGTAAATGTAGTACATATTTGTTCAGTGGTCCAGGATTAATAATTTGTGCTGCTCTTCGAATATTTTCCATTTTTCCTTGCACAAGAAAATAAAAATATTTTGTGAAATTTAACTTATCATACTAAGCATTTAACATGCTAACTCATACAAAAAAAATGATTTCAAATATTTTTAAATATAAATAAAGAGGCCCAATTCTATCATAAAAACAACAACTACAATTTAATTTCATTAACTTATGTCAACTTTTTTTACAGGATAAAATATGTTAATTTCAGTAATTGGTAATATGGAAGTCAAAAAATATTTTATTAGGGTAATTTTCCATTATTTACAAATTAAATAATTTAATGCAACAAAAAAAATAAAAAAATTTGTATGAAAATATGAAAAATGAATAATTTAAATTTATGTTACACACCTCTTACTGTGCTTAGCCAATTCCTGTAGAAAAAAATTTATCAAGTAACAAAATTCTATTCAAAGCTTGTAAATATTTGAATTTGAAATTGAATGTGAATGAAGGTTGAAGGTTGAATTGAGTATAAATAATATTTGAATTTGAAATTGAATGTGAATGAAGGTTGAAGGTTGAATTGAGTATAAATAGGCGGAGGTTTTTTTGTTTGGGAATCTCCAACAGTGGAGATTCCAACTGCTGGAGCTGCTGGCTGCAGCGCCAACATCTTTTTTTTTTTTCAGAAATGTCATAGAACCGAAACTTTTTGTTTCGGTTCTATGACATTTCTTTTTTTTTTTTTAAATGTCATAGAACCGAAACAAAAAGTTTCGGTTCTATGACATTATTGCAACCGAGGCAGACTTTGCAGTGAAGTATAAGAATCGAAACTTTTTGTTTCGGTTCTTACACTTTCAATATAAAAAAAAAATTTAACAGAAATGATAAAAAATATTTCGGTTCTTGTACAATTAAGAACCGAAATATTTTTTGTCATTTCTTTCTTGGTTAAAACGACTATATTTTGGGATTTAATTCCCAACCCAACTATATTTTGTTAGTATTCATTCCCAGGAGCATTATTCAGGATCAAAATCCGAATCCTGGCACCTGCTTTAAAAAATGCAAACATAAACCACTTAAATTGATTGATAGCTTTTGAATTGATTGATTAACAATATAAAACTTTCATTTGTGAAAAGAATTTGTCACAAACATAAAGAGGATGAGCTTAAAGAGAGCTCATTAATAATAAGTTTAGTTATCATGTAATTGTTATATGTCAAATAGGATAGCATATTGGAAGATTACTCTTTTCGAAAGACAACACATATTGATTTATAAATCTCACATTAATTGCTCATACGAACAATACAATTGATATTTTCACTGTAAAATATTGGGCCACTATTAGTCTACCTCTTCCTACCTCTCTATGGTCATCAGGTTTAAGTTCACACGTCTCTCCTTTCTATTTCTTTCTTTTATGCGAGCCGTGCGTTGTTGTTGTGATGTTTTTCTTTGATGTTGTAAACCATGAGAGGGGGTACCCTTATAAATTACATAAAAAAGTTACTCAAGTAATACTTATTGCTAGAGAGAGTTATACTTCTATAAAATAGCTATTCTTGATCCTAAAAACTAACTAAAATCATGAAAATACAAGATCCGAGAAACGGAAAATTCTGAAAAGGAATGTCGAAAATAGACGTATTAAAAAAATATGCATATTGTAAACTCACCCTTAATAGTGTGATTTATGTTATGTGTGGTATTTATGAGATTGATGATTAGTCCAAATCATGGTACTTGTGTGTTTTCCTGTTGTTAAATCACAGGTATAAAAGCCCAACTGATCTTATGGCTAGAAATGCCTAAATTTGTAACTTCTATAATACTTTTTCTAGTAGTATATCTGTTCAAAATTCTGCTTCAGAACAATGTTCAACAATTCCATTTCCTAGACTTAAAACATGAAATATTGGCTAAACCACTTTTTTCATATAAATTCAAAGTTTTTTTTTTTTAAATTTACTTAAGTACGCTTACATTAATACATTAATACAGAGAAAAATTCCCCACCTCAGTATCGTTAATTTAAGTTCAGTCCAAACGAACTTGATACCATTGAACAGAACCAACATCTCCGTCGATTTCAAGTTCACAAACCGAGGCTACTAAGAACGAAACAGCTTCATCAATTGTCTCGTACCTTGCAAGATCGGGTGGCAACTTCGGTTTTGGCCAATTTTCGAGATATTCCTTCAACTTACCCTTCAGTTCTTCTTCAGACACAAACTGTTCCTCTTCTCCAGGTTCTATAAGTACATAGGTTTCTGTCCTTTGATGAAGTAGCCTTGCCCGCCTCGCTTTGCATACCAATATTCTTCCCCTCTTCGCCTAATTAATTCAAGTTATCAAATTATTGCCAACATTAACTTATTAACAACAAAATTTGATTTTAGTTTTACCTTGAATAAGTGGCAGCCTGTGAGATTGGAAAAGTAAGAAACATTATCAGCAATTGCTACTGAACTTGGCTGCGAAAATGGCTCCCATGTTTTATCTCTCAGCATTTTGTCACCTGCAAAATTAAACTCTGATTTTCAGAAGCTTATAAGTATGATATAATTAATAGAGGCAGAGCTTCTTACAGTTGAATCCATGGCTTAGGAAGTTGATTTTCAAGGTTTTCGCCATCGGAACTTCGATTCCTATGCAAGTTCTCCGTTTTTTTCTCTTATATTACAGATAAAGTTTATTGGGATGGGATATTTAATTTGGGCCTCTGTTTTTCTTACAAAATCTTATCTTCTATAAAAATTTATATTACCAGGTTTTAAATCTGTATTTTTGTGAGGTTTTGATGATTAAATGAAATTGCAAAGTGCATAATATATACTTATTTTTTTTAGTTACTAAAGTTTTTTATTCAAATTAGAGGATTTTAGAGTATAACCGTATTAACAGAATTGCTTAAATTTAACGGTCACTAGATAATTTGATCTACTACTCTAGGAAGTCGTTGATTTTTTAGAAATAATTAAGTCAAATACTCATTGAAACTATATATATTCTAGCAACTGAGTTTTATAAATGAAAAAGATATAAAAATAATAAAGTGGTATACAGGAATTGCTTTTCGATGTCATTTTTTACAATCAAGATAAATATCACCTAGGTAAACAAGTATTTATAGGATATTCCAATTCAATTCCTTTCAAAAGAAATATAAAATATAATCAATTATACGATATACTATTTTAATTTGACATAGAATCTTTTTAACTATGAAACGAATTCTGTACAATATAGAACTAACCCAACAAAAACTATACAACCAACGAGTATTGAACATATACAAAAGGTATTTTTAAGCTGTATAAACGGTTCACAATCAATATTAATTCCTTTAACAAAATTCATTGTTATAACCAAATTTCAACTGAGTGAATTGGTTTTAATTTTTGTTTGATTAAAGTTGAAACCACTCTAATAACTGATTAAGTTAATTAGACTCGAAATTGGGAAATCACAACATTATATAAATAATGTTAATACCAGTTTCAATTAGAAATCACAACATCGCAAAACCAATATTTCCCTAGTTGTAAATCTTTACATTTCCAGCTCCTCCTTTTTCTTTCTTCAGGAATCCATATCCCCAGAATTCATGTAAGTTTTATTTTAAATATTTATTAATGCCTTTTTTCCGCATTAATTAATTAATTAATTAATTAATCATACATGTCATTAGTTTCCGGATATATATGCAAAATTAATTGATATTACATATACGCTTTAAAATCTGGTAAAATAAATTCCTGTTAGAATTAATCTGTATGAAACTGTTGAAAGTGGGATTCTCTTCATGGATTATATTTCAAGGATTAATCAAATGTAATAATGTGAATTTTTTTTTTCAATTAACGATAAGTATCTTCATACAAATAATATTGACCAGGATTCATAACGGAAATCGAATTGATGTGTTAGCAGATTGAGTTCAAGTAGTGGGATTGAGATTCAGGAATAGAAAAAGAGAGGCAGCTATGGATAACAACAACCAAACATCAAAACATTTAACTAATGCTGGAATTTCCGATTCAGAAACCCGATTATCTTCTTTGTCAAGTTCCTCCTCCGAATCTTCGACAGACACAATCGACAAGGAACAACTCATCATCGAAACGAAACAAGTACTCGTGTCAGCATCAGAAAACAACAGCATCAATCATCCCAACTCGAGTATCACATCGTCTCCAACAAACCCTAACAACGTTCAAGGAGGAATTTACGACCCGAACCGAATTCCCACATCGGTTTTCACTAGTAAGCCCGGAACACCAATAGAATGGAGCGTTGCTTCGAACGAATCATTGTTCAGTATTCACATGGGAAACAATAGCTTTTCAAGAGATCATACGTTCATGCTGTATAGATCGGGCGAATTCCCGAGGCTCGATCTTGATCAGCCGATGAACAGTTTTTCGGGGTCTAATACTCCTCCTATTACATTGGATAACTCAGAGAGAACGAGCGAAGTTAGTAGCCATTATGCAAAATTGATGAGCGAGGAAGAAAAGATTGTAGCGGGACCTGAATTGCCAGCCTCGAGCGCCAAGTCAATTTCATTGGATCCCCAAAAAATTGTGATTCCTGACAAGAACCTTTTAGAAGAGTTTAGAAATTCATGCAGCAGCACTCAGTCTTTCCAATTTCCTTTGTAAGTATCAAAGTGCTCATAATTTAAAAGGTGCTTATATGCGATGAGAAACAGTAGACTTATGATTTTTTTTGTTTATGGAATGAAATAGGTTGGAAGTAGGAGGGAACTCTATAAAAGGATCAGAAAATATGCATTCACTTAAGTGTAAAGGGTTTAATGAACATGTTGAACAACAAAGGGGAACGCCGCAGGCATGGCCGGAGCCTGAACCTGAGCCGGAGCCTCAGCCTCGGACATCTTCAATTCGACCAAAGCGATCTACTTGGGTTTCTTTCTTTTCTTGTTGTTCAGCTGCCAATTGATTGATTAATAAAATATTAAAATTTATTCACTTTCCTGTTATTCTTCTCTTCATTATCTATTTTATATGTGCAAACACATAATCTGCTGAAGATTAACTAAGTATACACGCGTTGTTTTTTTCAGTATATAATTCCAAAAGGACGTTAAGTGTTCGAATTGCAAACTAATATAATATATATCAGTAAAAACATCTAAAAGTTTATAGCAGCAGTAGTCATTAGAACAATGAATATATACCCTTTTATATATAATAAAAATTATTTCTTCATTTATCTTTCTTTCCATACTATTTTTTATTAGTATTTTAGTGCAATTAAATCGGCTAGTTGATCAATGCAATCGCAACATTTCATCGAACAAATTAAAAGAATGCGGAGTGCACGCTTTTTCGGGTTCTATTACGATACTGGTGGTCCGGGGGCAACGCCCCCGGCTGTCTGGGGTCGAGTTAAGATTAGCTCGAACAGAAAAATTTTCTATTGTTACCCTGAAAAGTCATGTTTTTTGAACCAAAAACCTGTCATCTTCCCGAAAAGTCATGTATTTTCGGATAATTTTTCAGCTATAAAAACTTAGCATTTGGAATTAATACATACGGTTTATCTTTTATCATTTTAGAACAAATTATCATTCTAAGTTCTTATAAAAAATCTGATTTTATTCGATTGAAATATTTGGTAAAACCATCAAATAACTGTCAATTTCACGACTTCATCAGATTTATCAGTGTACACTTTTTGCATTAATATTATACACATTCTGCAAATATTGCTTTTATACAGTTTACATTTTCTTACAATTATATCACTTTTATATTCATTTTTATACAAATTTCATGTTGTTAATTTATTGATTGGTTGCCAAAACGATCAACATCAAACATGCACGATTAAGTTGTTTACACTTGATATTTTTCTTATCATTTCTGCTGTCATAACTGCACACCAAAAATACAATCAACATGGTTACCGAACAGTTAACAACATGAAAATCGGGTCACTTGACAAAAGAAAGAGTTGTTTTAAAAGTATCCGGCCTAACTGCATTTTTGGATCCTATACTATATCTAATTTATCTTTTTGGTCCCTTTGCTATACACTTTGCCCTTTCCATCCACGTGATATTATTTCCGTCACCTAAATAGTCATTTTCTTAACGCTGTTGAATTTTCAAGCCACATAGAATCCACGTGGCAAAAGAAACTGATAAGATGAAGTCGGAAATTCGTTTAAAGGATTGAACTGAGCATTTTCGTTGCAGAACCATTGCTCCATCTAATATATCAAACCAGTGAATCAGTCAATTTTTCTTTGGCTTTTTCCACATTACAGTGTAAAACCCGATTGATATTATTGGCGTGCCTATCATTCTATCAATCACATTGTTTAATATAGGGCATCATAGTATTAACAATGAAAACAAAGAACTACAGCTCAAAACTCAAAGATGACAATGATGATATTTCCAAGATGCAAAATATTGCCGAGGATATTGGAAGCCATGGAAACCGCAATGGCGATAGACAAGGCTTGAACATTGCAAGGAAAATATTGTGCCCAAAACTTTGATTTGGCTACTGTTATCTTTTAACAAAACGAGGACTGAGGGAGAAGAAGTAGAGCAATCATTATTTTTCTTACTTTATGCGAAACCGCTAATTCTCAATTTAATTTCTTAAAATATTTTCTTTTCCGTTTTTAATCAATTTCTTTTGCAATGTGGATTCTATATGGCGTTGAAAATTGAACTCCGCTAAAAAAAGACTACTTAGGTAACGGAAATAATACCACGGGGATTAAAATGGTAACACGTGTAGTAAATGGATTAAAACAATAAATTGATCATATCACTGGGACCAAAAAGGTGATTAGGTCGAATGTATCCACTTGAGACCTATAAATGTCATACATAATGTTAAATAAAAAGTTTATTATAAGATTTCTCATCAAGACAAAAGATTTTACTTAAATTCCAATTTTATTCCATATAGGAGGTCAGAGCGGACTCACATTCAACCCAATGGGGCTCAAGCCCCCTCGATTTTAAAATAATATTATAAATATATATGTAGTACACTAAAGTAGAGAATAACACTAGTAGAAAAAGTGCCACTAACATCACTTCTTTTTACCACTATCTATGACGCCATTGCTTAATCGTTCATGACGTTTGTTGTAAACCAACAATATAGCTATAGGTTATTAATAACGTTGGTTTACGGTTCAAAATTTCTACATTACCATCGGTTTTTATACAAATTGCATTGATAGTTTCGCGTGTTTTAGAGTCATTTCTCAACCCAACCAACTCCTAAAGTGCAACTCTATCGGCCTATTTTGCACGAGTGGTAGGTTGATAGGGTTGTCAAGGTGCGTTGAGCAAGCCCTCTTGTTGGTTTGAAGTTTGATCCTTGGCACAGACATGTAGATTATGAAGGTGTTTGGCTAAGATCAGATTTACCATGTTTAATTAAAAAAATTAATACCATACAGGGAGGGCAAAAAGAAGTAAAATTAAAAGGAAAGAAGTTTGATTAACCTGAATTCGGGTTATTTCTATTTTTTTCTATTTTACTTTTATTATTTCTTAGTTTCCTTACAAACATACTATCAGTTAAATGTAGGCAAATCAAATAAACAATATAATTAGATGAAAGTTAAATTCAATGTCGTTTACTGAATTTTTTTTAGATAGTGTTTGTTAATTATTCCCCTCATATCCAATCATGCGTCCGCTAGTGGTGGCGCTGGGTGGGGGCTTGCAGAGGCAATCATCCACCTAACAACTAGAAAATTACATGAAAATGAGGGATTACGACGAGTTATTGCCTTTACAGGACTTTCAAAATGCCCATGTAGATTTTCTGATGCTAAATGGGCAAGAGGAAGGGAAGGATGGTCTCTTTCATTTTGTCTAATTTTAGATTAATGAAACGATGTGTTTTGCTCTTTTAACTTTAAAATGAGTAAACAACGTTGTTTTATTTTTGGAAATTAAAAAATTAAAAATATTAAATTAGGGGTTCAATGTGGAGCTGAGAATCAAATTCCTCACTTTCTTCAATCATTCTTTCAGTGTTTGTCTATTTGATTTCACCTCTTGAATTTTGATGACAACCCTTACGTTCTTCATTCTACCTGAGTTCCAACGTGACAACCTTCTTCGTAGTTATGTTTGATGAAGGCAACAAATTAGGTTATGTAGAACCCAAGTTAATAGTACTTCACAGTACTGAGTAGTTTTGGAAATAGCAAACTGTCTAGGATAATGAAATTAATTGAGTACTAAGTAGACTCTTAATTAATAAAGCTGACTTGAGTTCATTCAAGGGAGAATAACTCAGTTTTGCTGGATTATTAATTAAGTTATAACTTAGAGTAGGAAAAGTTGAGTTTGTGTTGAGTACTACATAGTTTAGGCTTACTTCACTCAGCTAGTGCTAAGTCTTTCTTTTATTTAATTAAAAGCATGTTTCTTGACATAAAGAGACTTAATAACACATGTGCTACTAACTTCGTCTGTGAAGGAACGAAATATTCCTTAATCACTTTTCAGGAGAAAAGGCGCTGAAATTAACGAAGATTCCTGTGGTCCTCATAACGCCAAAGAGTGTCAGTACGGATGTCAGAGATTCTTTGCTACAGTCTAAGTAAAAGGAATTTTCTATTATGCGCCGCGTCTCAAGTGTCTTCGCGCGTTTTTGTCAACGTCAGCAAGGTCATCCAATGAGAAGACTCCACGTTGCATTCTAGCGCGTCTCTCTTAGAACCAGATTGCTTGAAGACAAACGAGAATTTGTCAACGGAATTTTATCACGCCTCAACATTCAAATTCTATCTCTAAACATCCTGAAATCTGTCTCCAACGGGAAGATTTGAAAGATTAGAAGAGATGGGAAATTGAAGATCAGCAATATCGTAAAGTTTGCAATGACTACTTCACAGAGCTTCAAAGTATAAATAGAAGACTGGAGCAGACGTTCAAACTTGGTGAATCATCGCGAATTTCTTAAGAGCTGAAACGCTATGCAAATTACTCTAGCTCCAAAGAAATTCCACCGCAAGCAATCAGCAAACAACAAAGTCATATCTGTTTGTAATAGAGAGAAATTACTTAGATTAACATTGTAAGGATTTAATGCTTCTATAAGTTGAATCCAGTTTGCATTCTTAAATTAATTTGAGTTTCAGTTTGGGATGGGTACCCAAACTGAGTTAAGCGTTAGTTAGAAAGAAGGGTACTTTTCGTAATATTGTCTACCTGCTGTAAAGGCTTCTCCGCCTATTGAAGGAACGACTCACTAGTGGATTAAAACTCGGAGATGGTATCCGGGGACTGGAGGTAGGCTAGGGGCCGAACCAGGATAAATCTCGGGTGTTGACGTTCTATCTTTAAGCATTAAGTTGTAGCAGTGATCCGCTCATTCATTTATATCTCTCATTCTTTATCTACTTGTCATCTGATCTGTGTTGAGTAGTCTTACTCAGCTAAATATTGAAGATAAACTGTGCCAACACAGCTGAACAGTTTATAAGTTTTTATATCACACTTAGCACGCATATAAAAACCGAACTTGGCAATTAAACTTTAAAAAACTAAAAGTAACCAAGATTAAGCATTCAACAGCCATCTGCTGTTGTCAAGAGCCCTATTTACGGACCAACAGGTTAGCATCTAATAAGCGTTATATATTTGAAATTCCTAATCTATTGAGCGAATCTTGCTGGATTTTGGTTGAGTTTGTGTTGTTGGAAAAATAAAAGCATAGTACTCGCTAGTCGCCAAGCACATTGGTTCTACAATAGTAAAAGCAGAGTACTTGAATCCCCTTTTTTTTATAAATTATATAATATATGTAGTTAAAGTATATGCACAATGAGCAATTACCAGTTGATTGGGTTGAATGAAGAACTCAACTCCTTAATGTTTAACCAGTGTTCAAATTTTGGGGATGTGTACGAAGCAAACTAGGCTAGGAAGGTCACCTCTTAACTGAACCTCTGCAACACCCGAATCCAGATTAGTCTATCAATGACCAGATATCGACCAGGAAAGCAAAAATAAGTATATGGACAATTTCAAATAATAAGTATATGGACAATGTGAAATATTTAATCGACCCCACTTATTAGTAAATTAATAATAGAAGTTTGTAAATAAATGTGATGAATAATCTTTTCATGTTCCCTTGACTAATTCTATATAAACTTTTGCTATCTTTTATTTACTAATTATTACTCTATCCGGTTTTGTAAAGGATTAAAATTTTTCATTAAAATCAATAAACTATTTATTATACCAATAAAATGATTAATTTATCCTTAATGAATTTCTCTTTCTTTTTAATTACTTACCAACTTATAGTTTCATCAATACTTATTTTATTTCCTAATTAATATCAGGGTAAAATACGAAAAACTTTGTAAAAATTACATTGATAATCTAAAACGACACTTAATTAAAAACCTAAAAGGACACTTGTAAAAAATTGGAGGGAGTAACTTTTTATTCGGAGATAGACCTGGGCACGGACTCGTCAGCCCCGCAGGACCCATCCATGCCCATCCTTCATGAGATGGGGTTGGATAAAGTAATTAGAGAATAAGCAAAACCTGACTCTGAAGTAGCCCACGTAAAATATATACCGAACTTGGTTTAATATTAGAACTCAAGCCTAACTTGGATATTCAAAAATATATATTTATTTTATATAATCATAATTAAAATGATTTATGCGCTTAAAAATTTCAATTTTTTTTATAAATGTTGGTCGCTAGACTGCTTGTAAACAACCGTAGAGGGGGGGGGGGGGTGAATGTGAATCTTGGTTACTTTTTAAGATATATAAAAATTGTTTAACCAAGTTAAGTTTTTATATACGTGCTAAGTTATGCGTGCTGAGTTGATATAAAAACTTATGAACTGCTTAGCTTCCTTGACATAGTTTATCTACAATCTCTTGTTGAATACTCTACTCAGCTAGAATTTGTTTTTCAAGCAAAACACTTAATAGAGATAAAATGATGAATGAGTTGGACATAGTAAAAACTAAAGCGAAAGTTCAAAACTTCAACACCTGAATTTATACTAGTTCGGCCTCGAGCCTACCTCCACTTCCTATATACCTTCTTCGAGATTTAATCCACTAGTGTTTGTTCCTTACTTAGGCGGAGCAGCCTATATAGCGGGTAGACACAAGTTTTAAAAAAAAAGTACCTTTCTTTCTAACTACCACTCAACTCAGTTTGGGTACCCTTCCCAAACTGATACTCAGATTTGAATATGAAAATGCGAATTCAATTCAACTTATAAAATGTTGAATCCTTACAATGTTAAATCTAAGTATTTGATTCTCTCTAATACAAATAGATTTGAAATGATTGTTTGCTGATTGCTTGAATTTGGAATTTCTCGAAGCAGGGAGTAATTGAGCAGAGTTTTAGCTCTTATAGAAATTCGAGGTGATTTACCAAGTTTGAACGTCTACTTCAATCTTCTATCTATACTTGAAGCTTTGCGAAGTAGCCGTTGCAAGCTTTTTGAGCTTGCTGTTCTTCAATTTCTCTTCTCTTGATATCTTTCGAATCTTCCCATTGGAGACATATTCCAGGATGTATAGAGCTAGAAATTTGAATGCTGAGGCGAGATAAATTCCATTGACAAAATCTCATTTATCTTCAAACAATTCGGTTTGAGAGAGGCGCATGAGAATGCAACGTGAAATCTTCAGATTGGTTGACATTGGTGACATTGGCAGTGTCGCGTAGAGATATTGAGAAACGGCGCATGACAGAGAATTCCTTTTGCCTTGGAATTTTGTGAGGGAATCTTGACATTCCGTAATGGACACCTTTTGTCTTGTGAGGACCACTAGAAATCTTCTTTAATTTCAGAGATTTTTGACCTGAAAAGCAACTTAAAAAAATATTCCGTCTCTCATAGAAAACATTAGTAATACAAGTGTTATTTATTTCTCTAAGTGTCAAACAGTTCAACTTTTAATTAATAAAAGCTAACTCAGCACAACTAAGTAGATATACTTCTAAACTACGTAGTACTCAGCATAGACTTAGCTTTTCCTTCTCCAGCAAACTGAGTTATTTTCCCTTAAACACACTCAAGCAAGCTACATTAATTAAGAGTATACTTAGTACTCAATTAATTTCACTATCTTAGTCAGTAAACTATTTCCAAAACTTTTAAGTATTGTGAGGTACTATTAACTTGGGTTCTACAATCTCCCCCATTTTGGACAGATAACAAACTAGGTAGTAGAAGAAGCTAATTGAATAAGTAGTTTAGAGATATCAAGAATACCTGGAAAGTGATGCAAGAATCCCTTACGCTGAGTGACTTTCCTTAGTCAACTTGAACTCCCCCATACTGAGAGAGTCTTCTTCAAGTAGCTCAGCTCCCCCATACTTAAAGGACTTTTCTTCATTTTGGGACTTTGTCTTACTTTAGCTTTTCTTCAAAGTTGGTCTCTTGTATGACTTCCTGCATCAAATAATCAACTTCGCAGTTGTGAGCGGACGACACGGAGCGGTGGGCCGAGAGCGCGCGGGAAATCATAGGCGCGGTCCACCGGGGTGTTTGAAAACAGGTGAAGGAAAAGCACCGGGTCTGGGACCCGAAAAAGGTTAAAAAGAGAAAAAAGGCGAAATCGTTTAAGATCGGTCCGAACCCGAATCCGCCGTCTCTCAGTGTGGAGTCGCCACCTGGATTAGCTCTTTCCAGGAATTAGAGTCCTGTGAGGCTTAACGTCCGAGGGACGGCCCACCAAGACACAGAGATTCGGGTCCGGGATAAGTTGCTTATTTCTTA
>CATIWQ010032293.1:0-13140 GCA_949673415.1 Euphorbia schlechtendalii
GAGCCCTATTTATAGAGTTCGAAGGGTTGTGTCCATTGGTGAATGATTGCATCTCTTCATTGTGATTGGTTGAGAAGCTTTGATATAATCCATAATGGATTAGCACCTTTTCATGATTGGTTGACTTTTGATAGGTGTCTGTTCGTTGGTAGTTGATGGCGGTTGATGGCGGTTATCTGGAAGTTGATAACTAAAAAGATAATACTAGAAAACCATCCAAGTCGCGACCGTGATACACATGTCGCGACCATGATACACATGTCACAACCGTGAATCTTTAATTGGTAGACTTCTAATTCTGAAGTAAAGATTGACGTGACCGTGAATTGAGTTTTACTCAGAAATCTTCTTGTAATTTCACCTATCTTCGACAGCTTCGATCCTAAGCCAAATCTTTGAGTTTCACGCATCTTTTTGCACCTTTTTCACTCTTTTTTCGTGGAATTCCACTTTTGATCATTTTACTCTCAAGATTTACTTAGCATCTGCATTTGCATAAAAAACAACTACATACCACGTGAAATCTTTTATATGAAGTATAAAAATAACTAAAACTATAGTGTTTAATGTATGAAATTAATGTGATAATAAGTGTAAATATACACTTATCACCGAGCTACAGAAGTATAGGTCTCATCATAGTCTATGCATTCTTGTTGGTTGTAGCCCTAACCGACAAGTCTAGCTTTATTCCTGATAACAATGCCATCTTCATCTAACTTATTCTTGAAAATCCATTTGTTGCCGATGATTGATTTTTCTGTAGGCTTAGGAACTATATCCCACATATCATTGCGCTTAAACTGATCCAATTCCTCTTACATCACGATCATCAAGTAGTCATATCCTTCTTCATCTTCGAACTTCTTGGGTTCAATCAATGAGATGAAAGTTGGATGGCTCATCATCCTGCTAAGCTGGCCTTGCATCTTCACTGGATTACGAACATCATGTATAATAATTTTGAGAGAGTGATTGTGGTGAGTTCTAATCTCTCTTGGAAGACTCGGATCTGCAATGAGAGTTTCTACACTAGGTTGTTAAGGTTGAGGTTGATCTACTACTTCATTGAAGTTTATTGAGAGATCTTCATCAACTTTAACTTCCTCAGTTTCTAGCTCTTGTGTTGGGTTGGGAAGCACAAAGAGTGGCATGCTGAGTTAATTTCCTTACTAGTTTACTCCTTTATCTTCATTAGATTGTTGTCAATTTGCATTGTTAGTTTCATCGAAATCTACATGCATAGATTCCTCATATAAATAAGTTTTCTTGACATATATTCTATATGCCCTGCTATTAGTTGAGTAACCTAGAAAAATACCTTCATTAACCTTTGGATCAATCTTACCTAGCTGCTCCTTGGTATTTAGGATAAAACACCAACAACCAAATGATATGAGATAAGAAATCTTAGGCTTGCGCCCTCACCAAAGCTCAAAGGGTGTTTTCTCTAGAATAGGTTGAATTAAAACCTGATTCAAGATATAATAGGCTATTTTAATTCCTTCTCCCCAAACGTACTTTGGTAGATTATTATCTCTCACCATGGATGGAGCCATTTCATATAGCTCTGTTCTTCCTTTCTACAACCCCATTTTGTTGATGAGTATAAGGAGTAGAGAAGTTGTAATCAATACCATGCATTAAATAGAATTCTTCGAAATGAAAGTTGTCGAATTCATGTCTTTGATCACTTCAAATTCTACAGGTCATAGTTCCTATTTCGTTCATTATCTAGAAACTGAGTTCGACAAAAGACACAAAGGTTTCATCTTGCACTCATCAAAACTACCCAAAGTGAATCTCATGAAGTCATCAATTACCACTAGTGAGAATCTTTTTCCGCCCATGCTCATAGGTTGAATAAGACCTAAGAGATCAAGCTGGAGGAGCTCTTGATTGTTAAATAAGGCAATAATTGAACATACGAAATTGCATGGTGGAATTTCAAAACTTAAATTAAACCCTAAAGATTCTCTTAAGCATGCCATGATTGATATAATCTATGTTGAAAAATTCCATAGATGTTAATAGGTTTATACAACTTAATAAAAGAAACCTAGCATCTAATAAATAGCACTACCAGTTGATGCATTTCTTTCCCTTTAGTGTGGGATAACACTCTGTTAGTACAAGCCTCCAAACAAAGACGACCTCTATGAATAGTCAATATGAACACCAATCGATCAAAACCACTCATAGAGGAAGAACTCGTTAGTTAACAAGCAACTTCTAGACCGCTCGTAAACCAACTTGAAAAGATAACTTAAAAGGCTCTTTTCAAAATATAAATAAGCTTTCAAATGAATTCTTGCGAAAGTGGAGAAACTCAAGGAGGATCTGGTAAAAATCTCACGAAGAAAAGATGTCAAAACTCAGAAGGAAAAGCTAACCTGAAATGAATTTCAAGGAGAAAGAGGAATCCTATTAATAGGGAGAAGGGGAGTTGAATGATCCCCTTTTTAGTAATGTGGAATGGGGAATTCCCCATCCCACATGCAGGTCATCCGCGCAGAGCCCCATGCTCCGCTTGCTGACTCGCTTGCACAACACCCTTGCGTGGGTTGTGCGCTACCACCACTAGGTAAGCCCTAATGGGCTTGCCTTTTCCCCCAAGCCAAGCTTGTGGACTATAGCGTGTCAGCTTGTAGCCCACCAGCATGTGTTGGCCTTGTGCCAACACATGCTAATAGCCCACAAGCAATTTTGCATGCAAGGCTGCCACGTAGGCCCAACTTTCAAACATCATGTGTTCGCGAGGCCCACTAGCAATGAGAAAAATTCCCTTCCTCTATCCCGTGAAAATTTTCCCAACTCCTCTCTTTAAATCCTTTTATTAATATTTGGTCCAACCAATTAATAATTCATACAACAATTTTAACCTTACTTATATTCTCAGCATAGACCTAGTCTATAAGTTCTTTACCTAGTTCGGCAAAGGCACAAAGTGTGTAACCTAATTAGATCCTAAAGTATAGAGCTGCTTGAGGTTAATGTAAACTTGACTTCCCATTCGAAAACCTTTAAGCTTAGTGTTCTAGACCAATATGGAACTTGATAACTCTAGATGATCAAATGGGCTTTCTAGCAAAATCTTTTGATCCCCCAATACTCGGAACGTCACGTTGTGAGCACGAGATTTTGTACTAGCTCGTGCGTTCAATGATGATGACTTTTCAGGATATTTATCCTCAAATCACACAATTTTTGACCATCCGATGATCTTCAAATGGGAGTCTTCCTCATCGTAGAATTTAAAAGGACTTAACAAAAAAAATATAAAAATACACAAAAAATCCAAAAACGCCATCGAAAACTGGATTCGGACTCGCTAGACTCTGGCGAGGCTCGCCAGTGACCTAGCGAACCTCGCCAGGATCATGGTGAGGCCTGCTAGTGACCTGGCGAGGCTTGCCAGGGGTCTGACGAACCTTGCCAAGCTCCGATGAGGCTCGCCAGGGGTTTGGCGAACCTCGCCAGGCCCCGACGAGGCACGCCAGGGGTCTGGCGAACCTTGCCAGATCTGCTGGTGAGGCTTGCCAAACTCCATGGCGAGCATCGCCATTTCTAGCGAGGTTCGCCAGCTCTTTAGCAAGGCTGGCCAGCCTCTCTGGTGAGCTCGCCAGCGAGTTTGGTAAGGTTGCCAAATTCTTTGGCGACCCCACCAAACTTTTTTGCCTTTTTTACATTTTCTGGGATTTTTCTATAAATAGTTGGACATTTTTGGATTGAGGGGGGCTCGAAAATTATGATAAAAATTCTTCTTTTCAGAACAAAAAATACTGAAAAATACTAAAACAAAAATACTTTTTAACATTTTCTTAGATCCAAAACACTTTTGGATTCTAAACTTCTTCATTTTGAAACAAATTTCTTCATCTATTTCTTCAAATATTCTCAGATATTCTCAGGTCTAAAACAAATTTAGAACCCGAGTCTGATTATCTTTTTATATAAATAAACACTTATTTTTCCAATTAAACTACATTTAAACCAAAACGAACGAGAAACACTCCCAGGGATCGAACCGATACACTGAAGTGGATTCATATAGCAAGGGTAAGCCTCTAAGTTCTTAGAACTGCGAATTCCGAGCTCATCATCTGCTTCATCTTTTTCTGATTTTTTTTATTTGTGAACCTAGGAATTATTTTATTTTTTATTGTAAATGTTGTAATAATTCTCTTCATCTCAATCTTCTATTTTATTTAATTTTTATGTTAGAATACCCCAACAAAGGGAATTAAAATTATTCCCAGATAACAGACCTCACTTTATGTCATGCGATCATTTTCACTAATAAAATTGATCAACATACATGTAAATAAAAAATGAACTATTTTTATTTAAAATAACAAATTTAAAATCTTCGATGTTTTAATTAGGCCACACGGGCCTCGCTAAAATCAAATCGAACATATGTGATATTCCCTGTGCTAACCTTTGTGGATGTTGGTTAGATGTATGTTTAGGCTTTTATTTTTCCTTCGGGTATTGCACATATTTTCGAGGAAATGTAATTAATAGGGTAGCGGGCGGTTGCATCCCTTGATTTTTCAATGCCTTGTAATTTTATTTTCCGCATTTACTTTCCGCATTTACTTACTATTTTGTGGATGGATTTACTGCTTTTTCTATACATGAATCATGCATGTAAACACGTAAAACGACCTAAGTGCGAATATGCATAACTAAGAAAATACGGTTTTCTGTAGATGTAACATAATGTGATCACTTAAGAAATAAGAAACTTATCCCGGATCCGAATCTCTGTGTCTTAGTGGGCCATCCCCTGGACGTTAAGCCTCACAAGACTGTAATTCCTGGAAAGAGCTAATCCAGGTGGTGACTCCACACTAAGAGACGGTGGATTCGGGTTCAAACTGATCTAAAACGTTTTTCACTTTCTCTTTCAACCTTTTTTCCCGGGTCCTCGACTCGGTGCATCTTTTTTCAAACACACCAGTGGACCATGCCCATGAAATCGCGCTGTGAGCATGGGATTTTTACTCCCGACTCGCGAGTTCGATGATGAAGCTATAATTTTTCCCTTGTTAGCTTTTCACATTTTGCAGGGTCCCGAAATCATCCAGAAATCATCTACCTTGTTTCTTTGGGCCCCATTTCCCTTTTAAAAGCCCAAACTAAGAAAAAAGCCCACTGCCATGTCCGATATCGTCGATATCGTTCAACTATATCATCGATATCATTCAACTATATCGTAGATATCTTTCAACTATATCACTGATATAGTTCAACTATATCATCAATATCGTTCAGCTATATCACCGATTTCGTTAATGATATCAACTTTACAGACAGACAAAAAAAGCAGATATTGCATTATTCAACAAAAAACACCCATCCCTCACCCATAATTCAGACTTTTTCTCCAAGACACTTTATCAACATGCTGCCAACCCATAATGACCACTAGTGGGTGGAAAAAAATGATGGGAAAATGACAAAATGAGTGGGTGCAAGAGGTGGACTTTTGGATTGAAGGGAGCCCATAAGGGCTTGATTTTTTAGCAAAAGAGGGGGGGGATGAAATTGAGGGAAAGGAAGAAGAGTTCTAGGAGGAGGAATTCACACTTAGCTCTAGGAAGGATTCCCCCATTTGTTCTTGAACACTCTTGAGAAAAACACCAACTTTCACCTCACAACACTTGAGATTTTGGGTTACCAAGCTTGAATCCTTGAGTTTTATACTTGAATGGAGAGTCTACAACATCGTTATCATTCACATGAAGGCTACTACACCTTTGGAAATATTTACTTTGGCTAGGAATAGATCCCCTCCAAAGATTTTCGGTAAATCACCAAAAACAACCAAAAAGAAAAAAGAAGAGCTTCCCAGAGGACTTCATGGACCTTCAAGAATGTGGATTCATGATTGCGGGGTAAGCCTCTCAGTTCCTAGAGTTAGTGCTTACAATTATATGCTATTTGTTTTGAATTATCATTTTGTTTTCGATTTTTTCCATTTTCGCGCACCATTATGTCTCCTACCATTTTCAGTATGATTTCGAATCTTTTTGGATATTTTCTTTATATAAACATAATCTACACTTCCTGAGCTTTCCAGAATGGTAAAAATCATCCAAATTGGTTAAGTATAGCAAACGTTATGATCATTTGAAGTTTGGGTTATCGTTTTTGCTATTTTCTGCTATTTTTGCATGTTTACTGCAGGTCTGGGAATGCGATATAGTTGAACGATATCAGCGATATAGTTGAACGATATTGGTGATATAGTTGAATGATATCAACGATATAGTTAAATGATATCGGTGATATAGTTGAATGATATCGCGATACAGTTGAATGATATTGGCCCTGGCATTATGTTATTTCACCGTGTTTTGCTCCGTTTTGAATCGTTTAAGTTCGGAATGACCCACTGAGGCCTTCCTGAGTTTGGAAATGCATCATTGGGGGTAACAAACCTTTGATTTGTAATTATTTAAGATTTATGTATGATTTATTAATGTATTAATAATTAAAGGTTGAAGTAGCAGAGGAAAAGCTTCGAGCCATTCATATCGATATCGCCCTTCACAGGGAAGTCGATAATGATATGAGTGACATTGTTACCATTGTTAACCCAAACGATGACTATATTATGCATGTTTGGCCTAGATTTATCTTTCTAAATGTTTCTTTAGGTCACCCCCACAAAGGGAATAAAAAAGTTTTCCTGTATAACAGTCTTCACCACATTGCCATGTGGTCATTTTCACTAGTAAAATTGATCAACATGTGTGTAAATAAATATGAACAATTTTCATGAAACAAGAACTTCCAAATCTCCGTTATTTTTATCTCGGCCACACGGGTGTTGCCAAAATCCAAATCAAACATACATGGTACACTTGGTACATATGTGCAAATATTGCGCCATATCTCGTGTTAACCTTTGTGGATGCATGATAGATGTATGTTAGGATTTAATTTCCTTCAGGTATCGCTTTCAATTTCAAAATCCAATGTAATATTCATTAGATATCAATGTATTTTAGGCTATTGTATCCCTTAGATTTTGATGTATTTAGGCGATGTCTAAAACCCCTAGCCCAATGATGTAGTTAATACCCCGTAGAATATACACATTTAACTTCCTACGTGTTTACTCTCTCCAATTTACTAACCATTCTATGCATGCGCGATAAAAATGAACCAAAAACATCTAGTTTAGTTTGAATATTATAAATGTGGTTTCTCACTCATAATGTAATTTAACTCAAATGATGACGAAATAGATAACTCATCCCGGACCCGAATATCTGAACTATGGTATCGTTTAGGCTTAACAGATCTAGGCTGTATCGAAATTTCTCGGAAGAGCTGATCCGGGTGGCGACTCTGAGTATCATAGGCTAGAGATCTCGATCTCGAGTCTTTTAAGCTTGAAAATCACACTTTTCAAAGCGAAACACTCTTTTCAAATGCGTTTTTCCAAAAGCCCAAAATCTTTGTTTTTGAAAACCCCACACCCCATCTCACAGGGCCGGCTCCTCGCTGCGTCCGCACGGGACCTCCGAAACATCGTCCACTCATAGTGGCAACTCCACTAGGGAAATCTTTTTATAGCTTAAAAGCTTAAAAGATTTTTTGGATGAGTATTTAAAAGTCATCAAATGAGTTAACCCACGTTTAAAATATTGAACAAAGCATATGCATTAGATGGATTAGCCATTAAGGTTAGGATGCCCATTTTTACCGAGAAGCTTGCAAAAGTATACTTCGTGACCCCTTGGTGATCGAAGGAACTTAGCGAGTGGATCGCTTGTTACCATACCACATGGACTCTCTTAAAAAATGGGAAAAGTGTATCATAGTGCAACAAGAACCTTCTACATCAACAACCATTGACCAAGCTCATATAAGGAAACCGTAGACACTTTCCCTAGGTTTACCAAAACAAATACATCTTTTTGTACAGGTTCGCTCCTTAATGCTTAACAGTATTAAAATGATCCAAGCCTAGATATTTAGGAGCCTAACCCTTATACACGGGAGATATAAGGTTGGAAGTAATACGTTGTGTGCTATGTGCTATGTGTTTATCACATCACCACGTTTATTGTGCCAAAAGTGTCATGCTAACCGATGATTTGTTGTGCAGACACAAATTATACACACACATGTCATTACCAAACCTAGATTTAGAGATACGCGATAAGATAGCGTCACTTAAGATTACGGACACCCATGTTTGTGTTTTCACACATCAATCTCTTGGAACACCTCACTCCCAAACACATAGTGTATAACACGTTGTTCTGCCCAAACATGAACTCATCAAGATCGATCCATAGCCCTCAAAGTTAAAAGTGTATTGTCACGTGGATGATACGTGATCATTTGTCATTTTTTTCGGTTTGTTTATTTCAAAAGGATTGGAAAACTTACCCCATTTCTCGCTAAAATAGCATCAATTCACTTAATGCCCCACAGGGTATAACACACCGAGTGCAACCCCTGGAAGTTAACTCTCAAAGCCAAACATGTGTTATCACTTGGATGATACATGACTATTATTCATTTTCGATACGTTTGTTTCAATTAGATTGGCAAACTCACCACTTTTCTTGCTAAAATGGCATCCTCTTACTTATTGCCACATGGGCAATATAGTAAACCTTGATTATAGTTAGTTTGTTTCAAAAGGATTGGCAAACACATACTTGCATCTCCAGGATGCAACTCCCTTAAATGACTTTGAAATGCTTATTACTACTTGAGTAATAAGCAAACTTCGCTGTTTTATTACAAATGGATTGGCAAAACATGAGTCATACCTCAGCCATAATCCTATTACCACATGGGTAATACGGCAATCCACCTGTTTTGTTTCAAATTGATTGGCAAAACATGAGTCACACCTCAACCATAAGCCTATTACCACACAGGTGATATGGTAATCCACTTGTTTTGTTTCAAACGGATTGGCAAAACACGAATCACCTTAAAGCACTCACCACAAGGGTCGGATCTTATTATCATTTGAGTCACGTCTTTATTACTAATGACTAACCCCGGTTTGTTTCAAAAGGATTGGCAAACCACACTTACCTTCAGCAACAATATTGCAGCTATTTCATGAGCATTACATGCACTAGTCCATAGTCAGTCAAGCATGCATTTCACTTCTAAAGATAGAAATTATCCTTGCTTTAGTTAAATCTTAGAAGCGGTCGGGTCATCGGCTCGTTCAGATCTCTCCCATCGTGGCTCACCAAATAGAATCATTTGTAAAGGGTCTCCCACACACGGATTCCAATGAGGATTCGAGTTTAGATTCAAGTTCAGGGTTCAGCTCCGGACGAAGATTAGTGAACAACTCAGGGAAAATTGGTGGAATGGTAGACCAACAGAACTTTGTCAGGGGGAACTAATCAACTAGACCAGGGTGGGCCTGCTACCTCCCAGTCTATGATAGGCCAAGAAATAGCCAACACTCTCAACGCATTTCTTCACAGTGACCAGTTTATTCAAGATATCCAGTTCCATTCTCACCTTAGACAGCCATAGGGCATGGTGTCAGACCAGGAGCCCGTCGATAACCTCCAAGTTCTTACTACTACCACCCACCCTATGGCTGGGAGACCTAGCTTTACCCCTCGCATCTTCCTATCTCCTAGCATCCACTTCGAAGTTGGCCAGGCAGGACCCATATTGCCTTAGACATAACCCCCTTTTCAATTGGGACATAATGGCTTTGGAGCGGGCCGGCCAACCAATAGTAGGGGTTAGATGACAGGAGTGGTGGACCAGTTGATCGTAGAATCGCCAGCTCAGTCCGCGCAACCGAGTTATCATCAGGGGCCTCAACAGCTCACGACCACAGTAAGGCTTGGAGCACTATCTTTGGGGGCCATTCCAAGTACGCAGACATCCTATCCTCCGTCGGGGGCCTTCTCGAGTTTCCGAGCTCCACCTTACAGTTATGGTGCAAATGTCAATACTATGACCATGCAATACCAGGGTTAATTCCCACCTCAACCAACTTATGCAATTCCTCCCAAGGGCCCTGTATATCTCCAGGTTCCATATAATCAGTTTAATGGTTCAGCCAGGCAGAGACGCGTTACCCGATTCCCCAACCCAGTATGGAAGAGCTGTGGCATCAGTTCTTGGCGACCCACGCAGCACAACACCCATGCTTCCAGGCCACCGCCTACCCGGTGCCACCCACTGCACCAAGTGATGAGTGGCTCCCCGAAAACCTTACAATGCTAGAGATAGTGAAATTTGATGGGGAAGGCGATCCCTAACCCCACTTAACTAATTACTAAATGGTAATGAGAGGCCAACGAGTTAGCGATAAAATGCTAGAAAAAATGTTCATAGTCACGTTGGCAGCCTTGGCCAACCGATGGTACAATAATTTACCCCCGGAGGTATCCCTAAATTGGGAGCGCCTTTCAGTAGCTTTGATAGAGCAGTACGACTTCAATTCTCAGATGAAAATGACCATCCAAAACATGGAGGTTGTGAGACAGAAACTAGAAAAGCTGTTCAAGTCATATTACACCCGATGGATGGCTACATAAGTGTTGTTGAAAGATTATCTCAGTCTGCCAGAGATGATTGGAAAATTGATAGCTAGAGCCCTACCGGAATATAGAGAGAAGTTGGGAATGGATGCCTACCCCTCTTATAACACAATATTTGAAAAGGCCGAATGAAAGGAGTGGCTTGAATTCCTCAAGACGATGCCTAGAGAACAACCAGTCAGCGAGTCATGGTCCCGGAAGAATGACTCAAGGGCATCATCCTCCAACCCTACGCAGCCGAAGGGGAAGCAAGCTGATGACTACTAAAAGGTGACCATTGGGGAAGAAGACCCTCCACATGTGGAGGATGAGAATGCTAATGATCTAATAATTAGCATTTTTTAAATTCTTTTATGTTAACAAACTCTGTCAATGAGGATTTTGAGTCCTTCAATGCTCCAAACTTTGTTTGCTTGCTTGATATTCTATCAATGACATCATGCATTCTCGTAAGCATATACATATTGTTTTTAGCACATGTGACACATACTGATCTCATATCAGCAATGATCCCACAAGGGGTTGCCTGTGAGCATGGGATTTTTACTCCCAACTCGCGAGTTCGATGATGAAGCTATAATTTTTCCCTTGTTAGCTTTTCACATTTTGTAGGGTCCTGAAATCATTTGGAAATCATCTGCCTTGTTTCTTTTGGCCTCCTTTCCCTTTTAAAAGCCCAAACTAAGAAAAAAGCTCGCTACCTTATCCGATATTATTAACGATATCATCGATATCATTCAAATATATCATCGATATCGTTCAACTATAACGTCGATATTGTTCAACTATATCACCGATATCGTTCAACTATATCGTCAATATCATTCAACTATATCACCGATATCGTTCAACTATATCACCGATATCATTCAACTATATCACCGATATCATTAACGATATCAACTTTACAGACAGATAAAAAAAGTAGATCTTGCATTATTCAACGAAAAACACCCATCCCTCACCCATAATTCAGACTTTTTCTCCAAGACACTTTGTCAACATGCTGCCAACCCATAATGACCACTAGTGGGTGGAAGAAAATGATGGGAAAATGACAAAATGAGTGGGTGAAAGAGGTGGACTTTTGGATTGAAGGGAGCCTATAAGGGCTTGATTTTTCAGCAAAAGAGGGAGGGGATGAAATTGAGGGAAAGGAAGAAGAGTTCTAGGAGGAGGAATTCACACTTAGCTCTAAGAAGGATTCCCCCATTTGTTCTTGAACACTCTTGAGCAAAACACCAACTTTCACCTCACAATACTTGATATTTCAGGTTACCAAGCTTGAATCCTTAAGTTTTAGACTTGAACAAAGAGTCTACAACATCTTTATCATTCACTTGAAGGCTACTACACCTTTGAAAATATTTACTTTGGCTAGGAATAGATCCCTTCCAATGATTTTTGGTAAATCACCAAAAACAACCAAAAAGAAACAAGGAGAGCTTCCTAGAGGACTTCATGGACCTTGAAGAATGTAGATTCATGACTACAGTGTAATCCTCTGAGTTCCTAGAGTTAGTACTTACATTTATATGTTGTTTGTTTTGAAGTTTCATTTAGTTTTCAGGTTTTTTCCATTTTTGCGCACCATTCTATCTCCTACAATATTTAGTATGATTTCGAATCTATTTGGGTATTTTCTTTACATAAACATATTCTACACATCATGAGATTTTCGGAATGATAAAGATCATCCAAATTGGTTAAGTATAGGAAAAGTTTTGATCATTTGAAGTTTGGGTTATCGTTTTTGCTATTTTCTGCTATTTTTGCATGTTTACTGCAGGTATGGGAACGCGATATAGTTGAACGATATCAGCGATATAGTTGAACGATATCGGTGATATAGTTGAATGATATCGGTGATATAGTTGAACAATATCGGCGATATAGTTGAATGATATCAACGATATAGTTGAACGATATCGGTGATATAGTTGAACGATATCGGCGATATAGTTGAACGATATCGGCGATATAGTTGAACGATATCAATGATATAGTTAAACGATATCGGCGATATAGTTGAACGATATTGACCCTGGCAGAATTCTATTTTGACTTGTTTCGATCCATTTTGAACTATTTGGAAATGCATCATTAGGGGTAACAAACCTCTGATTTGTAATTATTTAAGATTTATGTATGATTTATTAATGTATTAATAATTAAAGTTTGGAGTAGCAACAGAAACGCTTCGGGCCATTCATATCGATATCGCCCTTCACAGGGAAGTCGATAACGATATGAGTGACATCGTTACCGTTGTTAACCCAAACGATGACTATATTATGCATGTTTGGCCTAGATTTTTCTTTCTAAATGTTGCTTTAGGTCACCCCCACGAAGGGAATAAAAAAGTGTTCCCAGATAACAGTCTTCACCACATTACCATGCAGTCATTTTCACTAATAAAATTGATCAACATGTGTGTAAATAAAAATGAACAATTTTCATGAAACAAGAACTTCCAAATCTCCGTTATTTTTACCTCGGCCACACGGGTCTTGCCAAAATCCAAATCGAACATACATGGTACACTTGGTACATATGTGCAAATATTGCGCCATATCTC